>VWZI01010222.1:50030-76162 GCA_013396835.1 Psilopogon haemacephalus
TCCTCTCCTCTCCTCTCCTCTCCTCTAGATGCTCTGGTATCTGCCAGTTGAGTAGAGTTACAAACATCTAAAATGCAACTGTTCAGAAGACTAAGAATTGGATTAAGATAAGGGGTTTATTTATTTATTTACCTTTGGTTTTGGAATGTGTAGGAACATGTGCTGAGAATGCTCTAAAACTTTATGTTTTTCTTCTCTTCTTCAGTTTTCCTTGCTTCAGGCATCGCCACTAGCAAACAAAAGATTAGTCAAAGAAACACTATTGTATTCTCCCAGCCTAGACAGAGCTAGTCTGGTGGCAAGCTATGGTGGAAGTAGGAAGCACTTTCTGTTCTCTGCTTCTTTAGGACTGTGTGACATCTAAGTCAAGTCTGCCTGTAATGGAATTCAAGCTGGAAGCTTGAATATCCTTTCTACTTCTAGTGTGCACATATATATGCATACAATTCTTCATTTATAGAAGCAGCTACAGCTAAGGAGAAGGCAAAAAAACCCCCAAGAAACACTAAAAACAAACAGAACAACAAAACCTAAACCAACAAAACAAAACAAAACAAAACAAAACAAAAAAAAACACACAAAAAAACAAACCTCACAAAAAAAAAAAAAAACCCACAAAAAAACCCCAAAACAAAGAAACAATGGAAAAAACAACAACAACAACAAAACCCCTTAGGATTCATTTGAAGCTATTGCAAAGATATCTTTAGGTAAAGTGATTCCAGGCAGCCAAATAGCAGGTGCTATAGTCAGGGAAAAGAGCAAAGTAAATACTCCTCATAAGCTGGAGGATATATTAAAAAACCAAAACCAAAAAAAACAGTTTATGCTGAGGGAGACAATCAAAATGAGCCTTCACTGGAGTGCTGCATCAGAACAAGGGTAGTCAGAAAAATGATCAGGTAGCTGGAGCACCTCTGCTACAAGAACAGACTGAGGGAGCTGGGGTTGTTCAGCCTGGAGAAGAGGATGCTGTGAAATGACCTAACAACACTTTTCCAGTGCCTGAAGGAGTCTACAATAAGGATGGAGAGAGACTGTTTGCAAAGGTCTGCAGTGATAGGGTGAGGAGCAATGGCTTCAAACCAGAGAAGAGTAGATTAAGTTTGGATTCTTTACTATGAGGGCATTAGAAGACTGGAACAGGTTGCCCAGGGAGATGATTGAGGCCCCATCCCTGGATATAACTCAAAGTGAGGCTCAACAGGGCTCTGGGCAACCTGATCTAGTGGAATATGCTCCTGCTGACTGCAGGAGGTGTTGGACTAGATGATCTTTGGAGGTCCCTTCCTACTCCCAACACTCTATGACTCTATGATTCTAACTCTGTATGATTACTGTAGAGGGGAAATATAAGCAGAAAGACTACAAAGTCTGTTAGTTACAAAAAGTATCTCCTAGCTCCACCAGCTACATAGATAATCTCGAGGTTTATGGCATTAAAATGGCTGGATTTAGAAATTGTTAGATTGAGACTCATGTCAAATTATAAAACTACCAAAACCCCTTTTTAAAAAAAATTATATATATATATATACACACACTATTGTACACCTGCTTTTAAGGGATTTGATATTTCTTTATTCAAGATTTTAAAAATATAATTAATTTATCAATGTTTACTTACTTCAGAATTTCATCTTCTGAACTGGCATAATGAGGTGTTTTTAAATTAAGAGAGAGAATGCAATCAGCCCAAAATCGCAGCAAATTTCAATTTTCCCTTACAGAAAGGGCAGCTGCATACAATTGGATTTTTTTTTTCAGAACAAAATTTTAATTCATGTGTGAAAAGTAACCCTGAAAGTCTTAACATCTCTAAATTATTTAAGCACAACTTATGCTGGAGTAGCCTGAGAACTCAAATATTAAGCTCATGCTGCTGAAGTTGGTATTATATGTGTGTTGCTGATGTGAAAATCAGAAAGAAATCCAACACTATTCTCCTTTTTGACTTAGATTATAGTGTTAGCTGCAAGCTTGAGAACCTTTTTGAAAGGTTTAACCTGAGCATTTCATCAGAATTGAGGTGAACTTGATCATAACGTAGCAATCACAATAATGCTCTTTGCAGTTATCCCGCGAAGCACTTTATGAATGTACTACAAGGATTATAATTTAAATTTGGGGTATTATTTTCTCTTTAAAACTAGTTGCAGAGAAAAGAAGGAAGAAATAAAATCTCAGCGTTAAGTGATGTGCAATCAGAGCTGTTTTAAAAGAATACTGCCTAATACAGAGTTTTTAAAGGGTTGATATTTAACATAGTGGTTACTCAGCCTCAACTGTATTTCTGGAGGCCAGCCTTTAATTTTGGAATACAATGAAATAAAAGACAATATACCTGCTGGATTCCTCACTGTAAGAAAGTTGCTTCAACCCTTAGCGAGAACTGAATTAAAATTACAGTTGATGGAGATAACCTGTAGGTGAAACTCAGTTGTCATTCAGGTTTCAAAATTCTGATTTTGAGTATCAGCAGACAGAAGGAAAAGAGAGTGCTGAGCCTGAAAACTCTTGCATGTACAATTGAGATATCTAAATGAAATGCTTAATTGTGGTTCATAATGCATACAATTAGAAGCAGCTCCTGACAGTGAAAGGCTTTGTGCTCACGTAAATGGAGGGTTTAGTTTAGTTTCAAGTGACCAGTTGTGACAAGTAAAACCACATGTGTGTTGGTTTGAGCTAATTGGAGAATTTGAGTGAGAAAATTAGACTATTGCCTGAGAGAGAGAATTAAACATACTGTGTCACTTCACCCAGTTTCACTGAGAGAGAAGAAAGAAGATTGTTTTGAGAATGTTCCCAAAACATCCAGATAAGGCAGTGTGCTTGTGCAGTCAGTCTGCTCTGAGTCCATGCTGGCTTCGGCAGCTTCTTTCCTTTGTCTCTCTGCCTTTGAACTAATTCAGAGTTAAAATCACTAAAACGACTAATTTTTCCTCCTATTATTGATCTCCCTGATCTTCAGCTTATCTGCAGCATCATCAAGTGGTGAGATAAAGCTGGGGGAAGAGGGGGAAGGTCGTAGGGGGATTTGGTTTCCCTCTCTTGGGGATTTTGGTCTCCAGGAGGGGTGTGGTGTCTGTATTCCTTTTTTACTGTATATTTCTGTAAATATCTGTTATATCTTGTAAATATTTGCTTGCATATTTGCATTGCTGTAAATATAAAGCTTCATTTATTAACTTCCAGTGTGTTTTTCTGAGTTTTAGCTGGGGTTTCAAAAGGTGGGTGGGGCAGGTCACTGCAAACCCACTACAACATGTAACAAATGCAATGACAAATCCAAACATCCAGAAAGTTCTCCTCTTTGGCTCTATAATTACCAGTAGCCCATTATTTTGGTACCAGTGAGCTAAATGTTTGTGAAACAAACCAAATGAAATCTTCAAACAGAAGCCCTCTGATTTTATTTTATATTGGGAAAGGGAAAGGTGAAAAGAGGAAGGAAAGAGGGAGAGGGGAAGGGGAAGGGGAAGGAGAAAGGGAAAGGGAAAGAGAAAGGGAAGAAGAAAGGGAAAGGGAAGGGGAAGGAGAAAGGGAAAGGGAAGGGGAAAGGAAAAGGAAAAGGGAAAGGGAAAGGTGAAAGGGAAAGGGAAAGGGAAAGGGAAAGGTGAACAATTCCCTGTTCTTTGTGTTTAGTAATAACCTTGGATACAATCCTTCAAAAGCTTCTCAACCTTCTCATGTCTAAGAGTATTGTTATTGACAATAATATTGGTATCAAGTGAAATGTTCCTTAGTCATTCAGTGTCTGATTGTAAAAGCTTTTTGCTGTTCTGGTTATTATTCTCATCACGTGCTGCTTTGGCACAACCAAGTCATCTCTCTGTCATCACTGATGGTCCATCATTGATAAATGTCTTCAGTCACTGGTAGATGTAGCTGAATGATTGCCAGTGCTCTACCTCAGATTTCTTTCCAGTCTCTGAGATCATGCTAAGGTGCCAGTGCTTCCATGGGCTTGCAGCAATATGCAGAACTTTTTTCTATAATTTGCAGCACACAAGCTTGGTAATCAGTGTCTGCACCTGGAATGCCTTGGTGATCATACCAGGTAGCCAAAGCTTGTTGTGAAATCTGTTTCAAGTTGGGTAATTGCATCTGTTCTAGCGCACTTTCTCAGTTTTGTTTGGTTTTTTGTTTTTTTTTTTCATGAAAATTGCAAATTCTGCAGGAAAATCTGGAAACTTTCTCTAAACCAATCTCTGCAGGCAAGCCATATGGGAAAAAGCAAAATCACAATATGCCTCAATGGTTTTCACAGAAGTGTTTATCATATGTGCCACTTCTAGGCTCCCACAATAAACATGATCTATAATTAAGGACATTTATTTATTTTTCCCTGCTGAATCAAGAGATGTGATTTCTACTAGGGCTTACTACAGTTTTGGGTTTTTTTTCAAAAGAATAGAGTAGTTTGAGTGACAGTATTTGTATTGATTCCCTGTTTCAATACTACTCCAAAGGCTCTTACCCTCAAGACCAACTTATTTATTTTGCTATTTATTAATTTGTTTTATTTGGTGCTCACACTAGGATGCTGGAATGAAAATATTACATTTTGTGGCTTGGGAAATAGACATTAACTGTGTCTAGAAACTACACACAGAAATTCTTACACATCAATACATTGCAAGGATGCCACTGGTGAGTGATATTTCTGCCTTTATCCTAGAGTTTTTCCATTTTACTCTCTCATCTGGGTGAGAAAGTTGGGTGGCTACCTGGAAGCCAGTCAAGGCCACCTTATCACAATTACTTTTCTCAGTTTTAATTTTCACGTGCATGAAATGAATTAATTGCTTTAAACTCTGACTCTCTGAAGTTAGCTTCTTCTGTAGGTCCTCCTTTAAAGAGAGCAGATACTGTCCAAGACACTGAAATAGCTGCCTAGCCCTTGGTGCTCCCCTGTTAAGAGCACTGCTTGAAGACATCTGTCTCGGAAGACAGATATGTGAAATAAACTAGAGGGGAATTCCTCTCAGAAGCTCTTCGAACTGTGAAAATAGAGATTTGCTGAAAACTACTCATCCTGGGGGACATATCTGATTATATCAGAAGGTTACAGTGAGCACACTACAGTACTGTAATCTTAAAAGTATTAAGGTACAGAAAGGGTGACCATGCTAGTAGTTAATTTGCCTCTGCCCGTGAAAACCTTGGTTCTGGTGGCAAGCAGGAAATCATCCACTTAGCAAGCTGTCTTAATCTTACTCCACACATAATTTACCTTTCAGACCACACTAAGTAATTTTGTGTAAGAAGTATCAGACCATGCAGATCCACACTGAGTATGTGTGTGAGAACTATCAGACCATGCAGATCCACACTGTGTTTGTAAGAACTATCAGACCATGCAGATCCACACTGAGTATTTGTGTGTAAGAACTATCAGACCATGCAGATCCACACTGAGTATGTGTGTAAGAACTATCAGACCATGCAGATCCACACTGAGTGTGTAAGAACTATCAGACCATGCAGATCCACACTAAGTGTTTGTAAGAACTATCAGACCATGCAGATCCACACTGAGTGTGTAAGAACTATCAGACCATGCAGATCCACACTGAGTGTGTAAGAACTATCAGACCATGCAGATCCACACTGAGTATTTGTGTGTAAGAACTATCAGACCATGCAGATTCACACTGAGTATGTGTGTAAGAACTATCAGACCATGCAGATCCACACTGAGTATCTGTGTAAGAACTATCAGACCATGCCGATCCACACTGAGTATGTGTTTGTAAGAACTATCAGACCATGCAGATCCACACTGAGTATGTGTGTAAGGACTATCAGAGCATGCAGATCCACACTAAGAATATGCATGTAAAACATATCAGACCATGCAGATCCATGCTAAGTATCTGTGTGTAAGAACAGAAGGGGAGGGGAGAGACACTGAAGCCACCCCAAAGCAACCCAAAATGAAGCAAAGTGGTTTGAAAATGAAACAAAATTAACAAAATTGGCTCCAAAATGAACCAAATCGGCTCAAAAGTGACCAAAAAAGAAACCAAAATAGACCGAAAATGAATCAAATCTGCATGAAAATTAACCACGCCCAACCCAAAATTGGGGGTTCTCATTTTGGGGGGGCTAAGGAGGCATTAACTGGGGGGAGGGAGGGTGCTCAATTTAGTTTGGTGATAGCACATAAACCTGTGACACGTGGGTGGCTTCCATCTGACCTGAAAGTGTGGACACAAACATGAGTAAGTGGAGTGTGCCAAAACCTTAACATTAGTATTTGCTACAAGCAAGCATTAGCAGCTATTGAGAACATGAGGAAAACCTGGTTCATCTCAAGCCTAACAAAACTGTAAGAAATTAATTTTGCTTTAAAATTAATTTTGCTTTAAAATTAATTTAAAAGTAATCTAACTTTTTAAATGGGGAAAAAAATATATCAGTGTATTTAAACAGCTCGCTGCAGTTTTCAGGAAATAAATGTGTCATTTTAAAATGTTTGGAATAATTTTCACTCTCTTGTCTGTTGACTCAAGTACTACTTAAAGCAAATGTTTGCCTATGCAATTGAAAAGCTCTGCACGAATATATGCAATCAGATCTGCAGCACAGTATGTTTTGGACATCACACCATTAAAGTTTGTTGCCTACAGCATTTACATGGATTCTGTTGGACTAAAATAGTATCAGAGACAAGTCAGTTAAATAAAACATCTATGCTGTTGATATTATTAGTCTATATCTATAGATATAGTCTGTATGATAGACATTGAGTATGAACTTCCTTTTGCTTCATAGAATCATAGAATGGTTTGGGTTGGAAGGGACCTCAAAGATCATGAGGTTCCAGCTCCCATGTGCCATAGGCAGGGACACCTCCCACTAGATCAGGTCACTCAAGGCCTCATCCAACCTGGCCTTGAACACATTCAGGGAGGGAGCAGCCACAACCTCCCTGAACAACCTGTGCCAGTCTTTCACCATCCTTACTGTAAAGAGCTTCGTCCTAACATCCCGTCTAAATCTCCCCTCTGCCAGCTTAAACCCTTTACCCCTCATCCTGCCATTCCAAGACCTTGTCAACAGTCCCTCCCCAGCCTTCCTGTAGGCCCCCTTCAGATATTGGAAGGCCTCCTGGCAGCCTTCTCTTCTCCAGGCTGCAGAGCCCCAACTCTTTCAGCCTGTCCTCAGAGCAGAGCTGCTGCAGCCCTCTGAGCATCTTGGTGGACCTACTCTGGACTGGCCCCAGCAGTTCCATGTCCTTCTTGTGTTGGGGGCTCCAGAACTGTATACAGTACTCCAGGTGGGGTCTGACAAGAGCATTTTATATAGAGACAATTAAAAATGTAAAAAAAAAAANTATATCTTCTATTTCTATTTGGAAAAATATCCTACTCTTATGTTTAAAAAATAAGCTGCATTTCCATCATGTTTTAACTTCCACATAAGCATGACTCTGACTTCCAATTCATGATGAGCTATTATGTTAACAGAGAAGTGTATTGCTATATAACTTAGCCACCATTCATGTAGTTCTCAGCCTGCTTAAAGTATGCCACTTACCCTCTTAAATCCTTTGGAATTCTTAAATGATCTAATGCCATCTTGAAATATATAATTTTGGAAGGGTAGGTGTAGGCTGGATGTAATGCCAAGTGAAATATATTGTTGGGGGCTTTTTGGTCCTCTTTTAGATTTGTGCACCTAAAAAGCTTGAAAGTTTCTTTAATGAAGTAATGATTTCTACAGAAATCCCAGACTCGTCAAAAGACCTTTGTGAAAGATGATAGTTCTGCCTGGCGAAGTGGGTTTTGTTTCATTGGCTGAAATCCCTCTGGCTGTTAAAGAGGAGTTCATGGGGTGCATTTTCTATGTGCACTTTGACCAGTCAAGCTTCAAACCCAGTTGGTAAAATTTGCAACAGATTTCAAATCAGTGATAAATGTTACACTTTCCAGTAACCGTGATTGCTCATAAGTACCTTCCAAGTTTTACCCCTATTATGTCATTTATTAAGTTAACTACGCCACTAACTTTTCTCCAGGAATAAAAAAGTGGCTCCAAAATGCTGCATTTTGATAGCATAGTCTTTTGCCAAATATGGCTATAACATCATTAAGACAAAACTCAATGTGACTTACGTAGTGACTCAATGTGGGTGAAATGCTAAAGGAACAGAAGGTCAATGCCTTTTCTCTTTGATAAGTGCTTTGATGAAAACCTCAGAGGAAGAAAAGAAAAAAAAAATAAATAAAAGTGGACATTTGTGTTATTCAAAGTGAATTAACTGAATCTAGTCAAAAAGAAAGTTTTCTTCCCAAGGAACAAAGGCTATCTGTGCATTTGCAGTTTGAGATTAAAGGTAATACCAGGACAACAGTGCTTTCACTTGGCCCCACAATGCTTCATTTACCAGGAACATATTAGGGGAGACAGTTTAAAATGTCTAAGTGATAGATACTCTTTTCCTGTTGTGTTTAGAATAAATGGCTTACTGTAATACTGGAAATGAAGAAGAACTTGCTTCAGAACTTCTGGGAAAATGAACTTCATACATCCTTAAAAACATCTATTTCCAACATCTTCTTCTTTTCCTTTTTTGTTTGTTTGCTTTTTTTTTTTTTTTCTTCCAGATATTATTGGTCATAGTTTCCCAACATTTTTAAAAGTAACAAGTGCCTGTTTTCCTCACTCCTGGACCATTTTTTTGCATGTATCCACTGTTTTGCATGTATCATAGTTCTCATTGCTGGAATAGGAAGTCTATACTTCTATCTGCTGAACACAATATTTGCAGACTGAGACTCATTAATTATACAGGAAGAATTTGGTTTACAAATGACTTGTGATTAATTGCCAGGCAAATGATCCTATGCACGATTTCCTTCTGGAAAATGGAAGAGAGAGGATTCTGCTCAGAAAGAGTAAGAGAGAAGAGTTCAAGCTTTACACCAGTTTTTTATTACTCTAATCATGTTGGGTTTCTGTTCCTGTAACCTAAGAAATATAGAAACAGAATCACAGAATGGTAGGGGCTGGAAGGGACCTCTGAAGTTCATCTAGTCCAGCTTCCTTGCCAAAGCCAGATCACCTAGGGCAGGCCACACAGGAACGGGCCCAGGTGGGTTTGGAAAGTCTCTAGAGGAGACACAACAAACTCTCTGGGCAGCCTGCTCCAGTGCTCCATCAGCCTCCTAGAAAAGAAGCTTTGATCAATGCTCAAGAGGAATATGCAACCCTTCCCAGGATCATAGGATGTTAGATGTTGGAAGGGACCTTCATAAACATCAAGTCCAATCCCTGCTTGCATTTCATTCTATCACAGGGCACTGCTGAAAAGAGGCTGGCATATAGATTTAGGTCATCTAAGGACCTGTAAGAGGAAAGTTATCTCTTTCCTGCCATACATAGGCACATCAGCACTAAGCAATGGTGAACAGCACAGTTGCTATGTGCTTTATCACCATGGTCCTCCTCATCACTTTAGTTCACTTAAGAAACAGTTTTTTTAAAAGAGTATCATATTCTCTTAACAATCACTTTTTCATCCTCTAAATTGCTGGACAAACACAGGAATCATACTTCATACACAGTCCTTGTGCTATCAGCTTCACAGATAAAATGGAAGTGTAAGACATGCATCCACTCAAAATAATGTAGGGATGTAGGCTCATAGAGTTATTTTTTTTTAATGAGTTCCTCTTGTGCATCCATGCATATGTCTTTCCTGTCTTTATTTTACAGGCTTAAAGTCCCAGAGAAAAAAAGATTTTGATGGGACTACAATACAACTCATAAAGCTTTGCATTTACCAATCAATATACTTAGAACCTGTCACACTCCTCACAGGTCTTTTTGCTACTAGCTCTAAGCAAAGTTGTTTAGGAGTTTAATAAAAAATATTATCTGTTAGGAAAGATGACTGAAGGACATAAGAATGAAACGAGCCTCTGAATCTTACAAGACAACCATATTCATATTTCCCCCCCAAAAAAGCAGAACAGAATACTTCATTCCACATGTTTTAAGTATATACATAAGGACATGTTTTAAGCTTAACTTATAACTTATTTTCTTTCATATGTTCATATGTTTATGTCTTGAAACATGGAGGGGAAAAGGCATCATTAAATCTATTATATATCTATCCTATGTCACTTAGGCACAGCCTTTTATTTGTCTGTACTGCAGCATGTCAATCAAAACTCATAACTCCCCAGCTACATTTCTACCTAACTACAGAATATGACATTTACAATATTGTGAAGGGATGAGTTCTAAATAAAGCCTCACAGTAAAATTCATGAGGAAAAAAAAAAAAAAGTTTAGTTTCTCATCTCTTGGGGAAGAGTTTTTTTTGCTGCCTGGTCACTGCTTGCTGGTGAAGAGACTGACAACTCGACCTTTTTACTGTTTAAACTGTAAAGCTGAATATTATTTGAGCATCCCTTCTATCATGCTCTTAAAAGAGAAAGAGAACATTCAATTTAATTTCTAAGACTGATTTTTCCTAGAACTGTTTTAAGAGCAGGTATGTTAAATATGTTCATTTCCAAAATCTGGTGCCTGTATAGACAGGATTGCCTTCTGAATATACTTTGTGTCCTATTCTATAAAGGAACTCTTGACATATTTAAGTCTAAGTTGATTTAAATAACTGAGAAAAGGCTTAAGACCACCAAAAGAGACATAAGAACAGCAGAGAGGAAATAAGGTTGAGGAGATGCAACAGATTGCTACTGTGCAGCATCAGAATTATTTCTGCTGTCATAGTACCAGGGATTGATTCTTTGTTTTTCAGGTACTGCAGTGTGGCCTCTCTCATTATAAAATTATTATCCAAATGTCAGGCTTCTGTTATTTTTAATTGTTTTTTCTCAAGTGTTCATTTAATTACAAAGTTGATCATTGACTACACCTTCCTTCAAAAGTGAGGGAACTGAAAAGTAAAGTGAACTGAAAACAAAGCTCTTGCTATCATAGCAGCTGGATGATTAAGGTCTCTGTTCTAACACTTAATCAGAGTAAATAGTGCTACTCTGAAAAGAGCTGTGTACCCATAGCTTTTGTGAATGATTGCACCCTTCCTCATTTCCAATATATTAAATTCCCTCTTTGAATGAAGTGTGAATCTGCCCCAAGAAAGCTGAAGAAAATAGTCTGCTTCTTGAATCACTCTCGACTTGCCCGAGGAGTTTAGCTGTTAGCATGTGGGTAAATTTCTCAAAAAGCATCAGGGGGAAAGAAATAAACAATAAAAAAAAGAAAAAAATATGGAGAAAAAAAAAAATCCAAGAAGAAGGAAACAAGACACAGGAATGTCTGTTCTCTCCAAAGCATATCATGAAAGAGCAACGTGCTGACCGGTATAAATGCCTGAATTTCCTTTTTCTCCCATTCTGCAGTCAATTTCAAGGGCATTTCAGAGTCTTTTCCTTCCCTGGAAATGAGGTCCCAGGACTGATAGAAAAGCTGGTCTGCTTGAAGTGCAGCTGCTGATCCCAAGAGAAAACTCCACTGTTTTCAAGTGAAACAGCAGGTTAACATGGAGCTAACTTACTGAATCTGCCACAACACACAGGGAGTTCATCGTTATATATAAAGATGAGAATTGTTGTTCCTGTGCACACTATTCCCAGTACTTCCACATCAGATGTGATGTTTTTTTCCTGACTTAAAAAAAAAAAATGTTTCTTGTCCTCAAACTTTTTCACCTTACTTTTTCACACTCTAAAAATGCAAAGCCATAAAATGAAGGTACAACTGCTTGGAGCAGGGAGAAATCTTAACAGTTTTACAGCCTTACTTGTTGTGCATTTAATAATTTAACAAGACAAAACCTTTGCATTTGTCTGCAGTTTTATTACACTAAAGCCTATCACAGAATCACTGCATGTTAGGGGTTGGAAGGAACCTTGAAAGATCATCCAGTCCAACTCCCCTGCCAGAACAGGATCACCTAAAACAGGTCATGCAGGAACACATTCAGGCTGGTTTTGAATATCTGCAGAGAAGGAGAATCCACAGCATCCCTGGATAGCCTGTTCCAGTGTTCCATAAACCTCACAAGGAAAAATTATTTCCTCATGTTTCCATGGAAGTTCCTATGCCCCGACTTTTGCCCATTGCCCCTTGTCATGTCATTGAGCATCACCCAGCAGAGCCTGGCTCCATCCTCTTGGTACTCAACTTTACATATTCATAAACATTGATGAGGTCACCTCTCAGTTTCCTCTTCTCCAGGCTAAAGAGCCCCATCTCACTCAATCTCTCCTTATAAAGATGTTTCACTCCCTTAATTATTTTTGTGGCTCTGCTCTGGACTGTTTCAAGCATTTCCCTGAGGTCCTTCTTGAACTGATGTACCCACTCATCCACCTTTCAAGCAGTTCTCTGTCCTTGTTAAACTGAGAGGCCCTATCATCCTACCAGAAGTCACAAAACTTTCAGCTGTTTAAAAATTATCTGTTTAAGAAATGTGCATAGTTCTATGATAATAAGGCCTTCCTTAATGAGTTCTTTGTAGTTTTATATTACCGCGTTCATGTTCAGAATGATTTTAATTGCATCATCTTGAGTACTGCGTCCAGTTTGGGGCTCCCCAGTTTAAGAGGGACAGGGATCTGTTAGAGAGAGTTCAGCAGAGGTGATTAGGGGACTGGAGCACTGCCTGATGAGGAGAAGCTGAGAGACCTGGGGCTTCTTAGTCTGGAGAAGAGAGATGATTTAATCAATGTTTATAAATATCTGAGGGCTGGGGGGTCAGGATAGGGGGACAACATACTAGGGGTTGGAAGGAACCCGAAGGGATTATCTAATCCAACCCCCTCCTCCCACCCTCCGCCAGAGCAGGACCATACGATATAGTTCAGATCACATCCACACAGGCCTTGAAAGGCTCCAGAGAAGAAGACTCCACAGCCTCTCTGGGCAGCCTGTACCAGTGCTCTGTGACCTTTACAGTCGAGAAGTTACCCCTTGTGTTGAGCTGGAACCTCCTGTGCTGCAGCTTCCACCCATTGCTCCTTGTCCTGTGCCAGGATACAAGTGAGCAGAGCCTGTCCCCCCTCTCCTGACCCCATCCCTCAGATATTTATAAATACTTATTAAATCCCCTCTCAGTCTTCTCTTCTCCAGACTAAACAGGTTCCTCAGCCTCTCCTCATAAGGCATGCCAGTGAGATTCACTATGTAAAACTGATAATAAGCAGCCAGTGGTAACTGCAACATCACCATGAGTGTTATTTGTTATCTGTCTATTGACTACAGCTTGCATGGGTGGGCAACCTGCTGATCTCTGCAGAACAGTGTTGAAAATAATGAGTATTTTTAAGGTAAAAGTAGAGAAGCTGCTATGTTAGTGGTATCAAAAAAGTCAAATAGCACTTTATTTTTCATGTGTTGCTCCTCAGCTCTCCAGTTTGGCCTGACAAGCACAGTGCTGGTTGACTGGAAGAACACAGCAATGCAGTGATATTATTAAGAGAGAATTTTCTCCATAAGAAGCTAAACATGGTAAAGATTTCTAGTCTGAACTTTGATTAAAGAGTCATATGTCAATAACTGTCGAATGGTTTCAAAACAAGTAAAATCAAACTCCTAGAAGGATTAAGCACTGAAATATTTAAACCAGCAGATGTCTGGCTTGATCCCTAGGCACAGCTATAATTCAATGACTGAACAAAGCTGAGGGTAGAGAGTTGGAATGAAAAGTCCTGAACAGCAATATGCAGCACCTCATCAGAGGTTTCAGCTGTAGTGCACATTATTTATTAAACTGTCAATCTGCTGTAACTAGAATAGCATTAGATTGACTTCCACAGCAACCAGCTCAGGATCATCTGGGAGTGCTGTATCAGGAAGTCTTGAAATCATTATCCAGATGCTTCAGGGTAAGGCAGTGGCTGCCAGTGAAGTCAGTGATAATTCTGAGTAAATAGGGACATGCTTTTTGGTTTGTGTTTTTTCGTTTCACACCAAAGCAAGTAATAATCACCACATGGAATAAAGTGACAATAGATGGGGAGTTTGAAATGGAAATGTCATCCATCCCTACAAGCATGATAGAGACAGGGAAGAAAAAAAAAAAAAAAAAACAAAAACCCACTGTGGTTTGTTGTTCCTCTCAGGTTCTGGAAGATGTCCTTGACAGAATAACAATCAGCAGAATTTGTTTGAAAAAGTTCTCCCTAAAGGTAAACTGACTGGAGAATACCAGGCTGACATGGTTTTCTGCTCACAGGCAAAATCAGGGAAAGTTCAGAGAATAAAGTCAAGGTCTGTGTATCCTCCTTGCCTCTAACTAAATTCATTAGTAATGAGATGCCGTGAAAAGGTCTGCAGAAATTTCTGTCCAAGCAAGTCACAGGCTACTCATTTTAAGATGGCAAGTTTTGGTGGCAAAGTTAAAATGTAAGATGCATTTTTTAACCTAAACTGGGAATAGATAAGGCAATATTCTTGTCCAAATTTAGTTTATCAGTCTAGGACTTCAAGCATGAATTTCATATGTAAATATGTGAAAATATGTTACTTATTACAAATAGTGTGAGCTGAAAATAGTCTGAAATTAGCTTGATCTGAGAATAGAAAGCATGTTAGCCCAACTCTAAATATTGAAATTTGAATACAATTCTATCACAACAGTAGCCAGCAACAGGCACCTGGGGCCAAGAGGACCTGTGGTATCCTGAGATGCATAAAAAAAGAGCATGGGACAGCTGGTGAATGGAGATTCTTCTCCTCCTTCTCTCCTAGTGATGCATCATCAGGAGTACTGGGTTCAGTTCTGGGCTCACCAGTTTGGGAGAGACAGGGAACTACTAAAGACAGCCTAGTGACAGGATACAAAGACAATGAAGCAACTGGAGCATCTCTTTTACAAGGAAAGGCTGAAACACCTTGGGCTGTTTAGCAAAGAGAAGACTGAGAGGGATTGTCTAAATTCTTATCAGTATCTAAAGGGTGGGCATTGAGAGGATGGAGTCAGTTGCTTCTCGGTCCTGCCCAGCAACAGAAAAAGGTGGAATTGGGAATGAGATGGAACCCAGCGAGTTCCATCTGAACATGAGGGAAATAAAAAGTCTTTTCTGTGAGGGTGACAACACTGGAGCAGGCTGCCCAGAGAGGTTGTGGAGTCTCCTTCTCTGGAGAGAGTCCAAACCTGCTTGAACACAATCCTGATTAACCTGATTAGGTGACTCTGCAGGGGAGTTGGTCTAGAAGAGGTCCCTTCCAACACCTAGCCTTGTCCTATTCTGTGTGTGCTGAGGGAAACATGCCTGAAAACGGAGTCACACAGAGGAAAGTAAAAGCCAAGACAATTACTGGGTGAAATATTGTGTTTGTAATGGGGAATCATAGAATCATACAAAGTCAAGCATTGGAAGGGACCTTGAAAGACCATCTGGTCCTGCACCCCTGGCAGAGCAGGATCACCTAGAGCAGATCACACAGGAATGCATCCAGACAGTTCTTGAATATCTCCAGAGAGGGAGACTCCAAAACTCCCCTGGGCAGCCTTTTCCAGTGTTCTGTCACCCTCACAGGGAAAAAATTCTTCCTTGACTTCCACCCATTGCCCTTTGCCCTGGAAAACTGGCTTCCAATAGAACAACCACGGATTTGTTCTTGCCATTTCCCCTCTACGTCTGTGTCTTTTTTTAGAGCTGTCTCATCAAATGATTTAGCCACTCACCCATCAGCTGCCTTCATGCTCTTGCTACAAAATGGTTAAATGTCTTGAATAGTGAGTCTCAAAGCATTGCCTACAGCTGGTGGCAGAGCAATGCTCCTGTGAGCTGGGCTGCACCAAACATCTGGAGCATATATCACATAACCAGCCACGCAGAAGCGTTTTGTATGGACAGTTTAAATACGATGAATGGTTAAGGCTGACCCATTAAACATTACTGAGACGTTCTCAAGGTAAATCTTCAGTCATAGAACATCAGCCTCACAACATGAGATACAATTAAAGGTCATCTGCTGTGGCAGAGAGCGTATGCTGATGTTATCAAGCATATGGAGGAAAAAAAAAAAAAAAAAGGAAAAAGGGAAATTACACCGAACAAAATGCAACAAAATAGAGTAAGGATAGGATGTATACAAAACTGCATCTGCCACATCCCCACCTGAGAATGTGTTGAGGAAATTCAATGAAGATCCTCCAAGTAAAACTGCTCATTTTATAATTTGACAGGGGACTTCTTTTGGCAATGCAGAAATGTCATTGGCATGCATACCTTCTCTGAACCCCAACAATATTAGTGTCCTTATGAAGTGTGTCCAATTTTGGGCTCCCTAGTTTTCAAGAGACACAAAGACCTGCTGGAAAGAGTCCAGTGGAGAGCCACAAGGATGACTGGGGGACTTAAACATCTCCCCTACAAAGACAGACTGAGAGAGGATGACTGGGGGACTTGAGCATCTCCCCTACGAAGAGAGACTGAGAGACCTGGGCTGTTTAGTCTGGAGAAGAGAAGACTCAGAGGAGATCTGATCAATGTGTACAAATATTGGAGGGGTGGGTGTCAAGTGGCTGGGGCCAATCTCGTTTCAGTGGTCAACAACAATAGGAAAAGGAGCAACAGCTACAAACTGGAACATAGAAGGTTTCACCTTAACATGAGGAGAAACTTCCTTACAGTGAGGGTGGCAGAGCCTTGGAAGAGAGATTGTGGAGTCTCTGTCTCTGGAGACTTTCCAAACCCACCTGAATACATTCCTGTGTGGAGTACTCTGAGTGCTCCTGCTTTTGGCAGGGAGGTTGAACCTGATGATCTCTGGAGGTGCTTCCCAATGTCTAAAGTTCTGTGATTCTGTGTAATGTCATACAAACCACACTACGGTACCAACACAACCAAGCTAGTTGCAAACGATAGGTAATGAAAGGCAGGAACCTCTGATAAAGCTTTCCACAAGTCAGACGTTTTTTGCAAAGGCGTTTTCCTAAAGGAAAATTATTGCTTGAGTGTAGCTCAGCACCAAAATGAAGACTGTTTCTAATGTCATTTGTGTGTGTGGTAGCTTTGCCATCCCTTTCACAGGTGTTTGCAAATCTCAGTTGCCACAGCTGTGTCATGAGTATTGACATCATTGGAGTCCCAGAGGACTGAACTGTGCTTGAAAATGCTGCCTTCTCTCCTATGGATGTCTAAAAGCCACACGGGTGAAAAGATCCCTGAAGAAGGTGACCCAGAAGAGTGTATGACAGCGTGATGGACAGGGCAAGAATCTTAACTAAAAGAATTCCACTCTGACAACACTTGTAGAAAGAGAGCAGACAAAGATCAGTAACAGAAGCTGGAGACAGAAAAAGTCCAGGAGTTCTTGGAGTGTGCCATGGGGACAGGGACAGAGACAGGGACAAGGACAGGGACAGTCATAGTCAAGGCAGCAGAGGGGATTGAAGAAACATCACAGCACAGGAAAACCTACAGCACAACCCAGCCAAGAGTCTGGGCAAAACATCCAATCTCAAGAGTGAAAGACACCCACAGGGACTTCTGCAGACCTTATCCCACATCACCCTGCAACAGAGCTCTGGAAGGAGGAAAGAGATTGAAAAGCTCACTGATGCATACTGGACCCTGACATATCACTGTTTTTCTGACCAAGACAAGATTGGAACCTTTACCTCATCGTAATTTCAAAAGTTTCCAAAGTTCTTAGTTTTGGGAGGTTCACACACAGGCCAATATTCTTCATTATTGGAAGGAGAAAGTAGGAGGTGTGACCCTATCACTTGATGACTCATGGGAATGTGAATCAGTTAGTCCTGATTATTATTAGTTCGTGTAGAAACTGTGTCTGTGCCTCATAAGCCTGCAGAGGCATAAAGTACTGAGAGCTAAGACTGCATTAGAAATAAATCTGTGTCCCTGAGAAGTTCCATTAAGAGCGAAGTGATAGGAGCAAATTGGATGTCTTGAATACATAGACTGTATTAAACATAAGAATGCAACCAATCTACTCCATCTAATGTAACAGATTTCCAGGGAACATAACAGATGACCAGGTTCTTATCTTCATTCAGATGCAGCTGAAGCGCATGCAATTCTTAGCTATCAGCTGTACCTCTTTGGCATGCACCAAAAAAAAAAGCATCTCCTGTGTTCAGAATAGAATATGCAGAGCAGCCCTGTGAAAACAGCAAGAAGGACACTCCAAGGGGTGCCTTTCACAATGTCTTGAAGCTCTTAACAGGATAGATTAGTCTTGAAATAAAGAGACAAACTCAGTCTAATGGACTGCAACCAGATGTATTTCTACTAAATACACCCAGTATTTATTGTATTTTATTATTGTTCCAAATAATTCTATGTGGGGACAAACAGTGACCCAGACCTTGAATTTTCAGTTTACCTTTAATGTACAGGTGCTTAAAGAGTAAAAAGGACCCTGAAAAACTGAGCCAAGACTACACTTTCTGTACACCCAAACTTGACAACTCTTTGTCTTAGTCCTGTAAAGCCTTCCTGTGGTGCACACAGTGAAACATCTTGGTGTGATGGATCTCAGAATTATAGAATCACTTAGTCTGGGAAAGATCCTTAAGATCATTGGGTCTAATCTTTAGCCTAACATCATCAACTGGTGGCTCAGATGACGGTGGATTTAAAATCTGATCAAAACCCAGATGGGTGGCTGGAGAGTGGCTTGGCAGAGAGGGACTTGGCAGTGCTGATTGGCAGTTGTCTGAACATGAGCCAGCAGTGTGCCTAGCTGGCATGGAAGGCCAATGGAGTCTTGGCTTGCATTGGGAATGGTGTGGCCAGCAGGATTAGGGATGCAATTCCACCCCTGTCCATGGCACTGGTGAAGCTTCATCTCTAGCACTGAGTGCAGCTCTGGGCCCTTCACTTCGAGAAAGGTATCGAGGTGTTGGAGCAGTTTCATAGAAGAGCAAGGGAAGGGACTAGAAGGGAAGTCTGATGAGGAGAGGCTAGGGCTGTTTAGCCTGGAGAAAAGGAGACACAGGGGGGACCTTATCACACTCTAAAGCTACCTGAAGGGAAGTTGTAGTAAGGTGATGTTCAGGCTCTTGTCCCAGGCAACTTGTGACAAGATGAGAGGGCATGGCCTGAAGCTGTGCCAGGGGAGGGTTAGGTTGGATGTTAGGAAACACTTCCTTGTGGAAAGGGTCATTAGACACGGGAATGGACTGCCCAAGGAGGTGGTGGAGTTGCTATCACTGAAGGTGTTTAAAGAAAGGTTGGATGTGACACTCAGTGCAATGGTTTAACTGATGTTTTGGTGTTAGGTCATAACAAGGACTTGGTGGTCTCAGAGGTCTATTTCCAGCCTCACTAATTCTGTGATTCTGTAATTATCAAATACATACAAAAACAGGTCAATTTTTTTCTCACTTTTAATTAGATACCTAAAGGATTTGGGAGGCTTTTCCCCTTGATCAGGTATTGTGCAGAGAGAATGTCACAAAATTGTCATCACAAAATGCAATTACTGTTGATCAACTTTTCAAGTGATCTTGGGGAAAAGAAAAAGAAAAACAACAACAAAAAAAAAAGGTCTGTTTTTCAACAGAAAAAAGTGATTTACTCCACATAGGATGGGGCGGAGATCCAGGCTGATTTCTCCTAATGAAGCACTGCTTCTTAGACATTCAAGCTGTAATTGAGAGATGGCTGAGTGTCAAAGCCTCCAAACAAAATCTAACACACAACATCCTCGCTAAAATATCTTGTAGTGCGGTTCCACTGAAGGGCAAACTGCTTGCGAGAACAGAATCATTTTCACCGCAGAGAGAGCAGTCATCAGGCTCTCTCCTCGGTGAAATTTCCTAGTTTAAGCACTGACTAATCAGACAGGCTATTAAAAGTAGTGTTTAATAATAACCATTTGAAAAGCTCATCTGAAAGCAGAGAGCGCTTCCGTGGGACTGTCTGCTGTGTATGTGCTCTGCTATCAATATGCTGTGAGAAGAGCATATGGCTTCTGTGATGGGAAGCAATGGAAAATGACAGACTTTTTGAAGATGCTGTGGTGCCAATGGCATGAATAATGCATGAGGGTAACAGGTATAATCAGTGCAGTTTAATAGTCTGCAGCCTCCAGAGATACAACAGCAGCATACAGAGGAATTATCCTTGTACTAGCACCACCTGACACTTATTTTTTCTTTCTTTTTTTTTTTTTTTTCTTGACTTTATTTGATTGAGGCTACAGTAAAACAAAGCAAGGGGTCAGAATCAGAACTCTTATGTCCCAAGTCAGAATGAATTTAGTATACATGCACTGTGAGATTTACCTTTTAACAGTAAGCACAGATGTTAATATCCCTTTTCTCTACGTTTAAATTGAGCATAAGTCTTAGAGCTTCAGATTTTACAGGAGAAATAATCTTATGCCTTCCAGTATCTGAACGGTGCCTACAGGAGGGCTGGGGAGGGACTATTGACAAGGTCTTGTAATGACAGGACGAGGGGGAATAAGTTCAAACTGGTGAAGGGAAGATTTGAATGGGATGTTAGGAAGAAATTCTTCACAGTAAGGGTGGTGATGCACTGGACCAGGTTGCCCAGGGAGGTTGTGTCTGCTCCCTCCCTGGATGTGTTCAAGGCCAGGCTGGATGAGGTCTTGAGCGACCTGATCTAGTGGGAGGTGTCCCTGCCTATGGCACAGGGGGGTTGGAACTGGATGATCTTTGAGGTCTCTTCCAACCTAACCCATTCTATGATTCTATGATTCTATTCATTCACGGGGAAAAAAAATCCACTTTGAATTAATGACTTTATGCCACCTGACATGATGCAGCACACTGCAGAGACATCAAAAATGTTTGAAAATTGAATTATTTTCCTGTACCAAAGAGAAGTGTGGCTAATTTACAAAAAAAAAAAAAAAAAAAGAAAAGAACTGTCTTGCAGGATGTTGGTAAAAGCCTTTGCATGAAGCATGTGGTGATTTGCATTTAATGACCACAAAAAAACCCTGTGAAAGAGATTTACACTTTGGCACACAAATTCCTCTTGGTGTCTGGGCCTCAGATTACAGTGTCATGACTGCACAACAATGAACATGAGGTAGGGAACGTGACTTGGGACACAGGATTTCAGTACTTGTGCTTACACTTTTACTCAAGGAAAGGTGCCTGTGTTGCTGAGTTAAAAGTCCACTTTTCCATCTGAAAAATGATCTACTGTAATGTATGTCCTAGTTTCATCTTAGTGAATCAGTTCTGCCTGCTATATATCTGCATCTGAAAAGCCATTTTGGCAGATGTCACTTGAAAGAAGGGGGGGGGGGAAAGAATTGTGGCTTTTGATAAAGCATTCTACAAAGCGCATGGGCAGTGAGGTAGCTTCATATGTGCAATATATGCACAAAGATTCATGTGTAATCACAGATATACACGCCCTGAAGATGAGAAAAAGAAAGAACAAACAGAATCTAGGCTGGCTTAAGGTAGGAAATAGTTTTTTGAAGAGGAAAATAATGCAATCAGATGGTTATATAAAATCAGCTGACACAAATAAATTGCTATAAATGAACTATGTCAATATGCTGTGGTCCAAGAACCTGTTCTGCTGTTTCCACACTTTGCACATATAGCTACTGTGTGTCTTGCAACTCTTCCCAAACAAGTGGATCCAAAGGAATACTTTATAACACGATGGGACCAAAATACTGTACTTCTATTTTTTTATAGCAGCTTCAGAATATGTAGGATCTTAAATGGGAAATATTTAGCAATAAAAGCCAAATACTGTCAGTCATTATTAGAAGCCTGATGGTTCTTTTGCTGGAAGCAGATCTTATTCTTCCAGTCAGTATAAAAACTAGTCTTGAAAATGGGAATATATTTGAGCAGGGGAAATGTAAGATTCTGGTTTCTAAACTGGTCCTGGGAAATGTGCGTTACACCTCCCACAACCCAGGAAATTTAGCTGAAAGGAAAGATAAATTCTGTAACCACCTGCCTTTCCTTGCAGCTTTCCTCTCTCTTCTGCCTGTGTGAATATGTTAGGAGATTTCAGCCACCAAGATATTTCTAACCCATCTTCTCACCAAATCCTGCCCAGTCCCATCCTAGTTTATCTGTTGTAGGTCAGCCATTACTGGCAGAGTTGTAGCTGATGCCCCACTTCTGTGGGAGGGCTAAGATAGCCTTTTGCAACTCATAGAATCATAGAATGTCAGGGACTGGAAAGGACCTCCAAAGATCATCTAATCCAGCCAGATCAACTAATTCTGCCAGAGTAAGATCACCTATACTAGACCACAAAGGAATGTGTCCAGGAGAGTTTTAAGTAACTCCAGAGAGGAAGACTCCACAACCCCCTTGGGCAGCCTGTTCCAGGGGTCTGTCACTCTTGCAGGGAAAAAAATTCCTCCTGATGTTTAAGTGAAACTTCCTATGCCTCAGCTTCCACCCATTGCCCCTTGTCCTCTAATTGGGCATCACCCAATAGAGTCTGGCTCCATCTTCCTGGCACTCACCTTAACATATTGATAAACATTGATGAGATCAAAGCCTTTGGCAGTTCTGAATACAAATGTTGAAGGAGTGTAGGGAGAGGCAATAATTTCCCACAACAGGCCAGCAGAGAATTCTCCAGCAGAGCTGAGTCACCAGCTGGCTGCAGTGGCTCTTTGACGTACACACACACACACACACGGTAACAAAGGCTCTAGAGGTAAATCAAATCTTGATGCAAACCAAGAGTCTCTTTAGGAAACTCTAAGTCATACAATCTGAAAGGTCTCTGACGTTTTTCCATTTGGGCACCTCGACAGCCCTCCAGAAACTGGCCATATTGTCATCTGCTTTGCTCAGTATCCTTAGTTATTCATTGCCTTAGTTTATTTGGCTTTACCTTCTCGATTCCCTGTTCCAGGGCAGACACAGGACAGATGGCCTGACTATCTTCTCTTTCCAATTTCTCCTACAGCAGGGAGGAGGTTGGATGGGAAGAGCAGAGCAAACAGTTCCTTTATCACCAGAAAAATATGTGGAGGGATGAAAAGCCTTAAAGTTCTGTGAAAATACAATGAGCTGCTCTGTTGCTTGTACAACAGCTTCTCCACAGCCCCCCTGACTCTCAAGGGCAAAGATTTCTGTAAGGAGTGCAGACACAGACTCATTCCTTTGTTGACCATCTCCAGGGATGACTGTTTGAGTAAGAACTGTGAATAGGATGATTCATCATCTGATGAATATCCCCTTTGCTTTCCTTCTCACTGTGGCACAGAGACCACAGCTGCAGGGGCAGCACAAGAAGGCCGAGCTGTCAAAGAAATTCCAGCAAAGGGAAGATTTAATGAGACTGGGTTATGTAATGCAAAGGAGAAAGCTGCCAAAGAAAGATGACTGAGATGCCCTATGGAAATGTCAATGTCTTACCAGCGTTTGCTGAGTGAAGAAGGAGTCAAGAGTTACCCCCAGAGTAGTGGCGAAGGCTTTTGAGTACTGTAATCTCTCATGCTGAAGAAGGGGAGAATCTATATATACCAGATCTGTGAAACAGAAGCCTGGTACAAGTGCCCTTGAGTTCTTCCTACACTCTCATCATCCAATACCGGCACTGAGCAAACTGGTTCTAACTGGCTGAGTCCTATCAACTGTGTTTCTGGCACAATTTGAGACAAGTTATGCACTGTCCTCTTGATCCATCCCCAACTTACCTTAAAGTATTGGGATGCCAAAAACTCCTCAGGATGAGGCTTTTTTGTGCCAGCATAGAATAAGCTATAGAGAGTTCTGGCCAGGTTTAGAGGAAGGCCAACTTTGCCTTGCAGTATCTACCTCCTCAAGTCCTGGATCAGTGTTTTATGATCTATATAATTTCTTTCTTCCCATTTGAATGGACTCTGCTGCATGCCAGCACTCCAAGTCTGATAACTGAGTATGGACAGTGGTTCAGTGATTGTTGGCCAGTGGGTAAGTGTAGTTTTCCTTCACCACTGGAAACCTGTTTTTCCTAAACAAGAATTAGCTTTGCTCTCCTTTCCTCTCATGCCAAGCAGCTGACTAGCAGAAAATCCCACACATCACAAATCTCTCAGAACTTTCTTGACAGGGCATGACAAGAATGATCATTTCTTTGAAAATGAAGATTGAAGTACTTCACTATTTTGTGCTTTTTGTTATGGTTTCGGAGGGGAGAAGGAAGGGGAGGAAACATAGAGGTGGGTGGGAGCAATCAAGAAATAAATGAATATAGAGAGCAGAAAACAGTATGGAGGGTAGAGTACAGAAACACATGGATTGAGAAAACAGTGCGGTGAGTAGACTACAGAAACACATAAATTGAGAGAACAGAAAATAGTACAGAGGGTAGATTACAGAAATATACAAATTGAGAAAACAGAAAAAAAAGTATGGAGGGTAGACTACAGAAACACATGAATTGAAAGAACAGAAAACGATATGGAGGGCAAACTACAGAAACATATGAATCAGAAGTTTATTTCCTAACATTTTTGTTTCACCAAAAAGCTGCTTTTTTATTTATATATCTTTTTTTTTTATCCCCTATGGACAGATGTAGATGCTGATAAACTAGATCAAGCAGCTGTAAATCCAAATTTTGAGAGGGAAAAAAAAAATTAAATATTACTATTCTGACACCCCCCCCCACCCCCCTCCTTCTTTTCTCCTGATATCCAAATTTCATCTTGCTGAAGGATCTGGGGACATTTACTTACACAGCATCTCATTATTGAGTTCATTATTGGCTGACTTACGCACTATAGCTTGGGAATTTCACAGAATTGGTAGTTTTGGATACATAGAGATTGTCATAAACAGGGAAAAGTAACTGAATATCCTCTGGAGAATAACCCTGATGGGTAAATTACTTCAGGGCTATATGGATGGTAACAAAAGTAGCAAAGAGGATAGCAGACAGGATGAAATAAGACAAATAAATGGGTGCAAGAGGATAATATGAAGAGGCAAGTTAATTTTCAAGTTAAGAAAGGTGACAGAGGAAGATAATGGGGAAGAAGAAGAGACAGTGCAGAAATTGTGATTGAAAAGCTGTGTGGATTGCAATTAGGGGAAGGTAATTAGGGTGGTGAAAGACAGTCTGTATGTATTTAACATAGGCAGGAAAAATATACCCTAAACTTTTGCAGGGGTTGAAGTAGAGCTGAGGGTAATTGAGAACGTGCACAGTAATTTGTCAAGCAAGGAGAGAGAGGAAAAGTTATAAAATACCCATGTCAAAAATCCCTTGGTATAAAAGAGTTAAGCAATAGCTCTTTCAGTACAACTCTCAGCAGAGTGCTCCAGGAAAAAGCTGGCACAACATGAGCACAATTTTCAAGGAAAGCCTCAAGTCTTGCTTCGGCCAGACCTATGCATTAATCATTATAAATAGGTTCCTGTAAATAATATAATTCTTCCCTTACTTTTTGGAAAGTAGAACAGCTCAGGCTGCAGAACTGCACTGCAGCATGCTTTGCAGTTTTCACACTAAAGTGTTTTGGTTTTGTTTAATCCAAGTCGAGAAAATTAGCATAAAAGGAGTGGAAGTTCATGTCTGAGTTCTGTGGTTGTCAGGTTTGGTAGATTTTGTCACAAAAGAATCAGTTACGATATCGTCTTCAGTCCACAGTGAAAATTTTAACTTGAACACTACCAACTGGAGATAATTTCACTACATAGAATCATAGAATGGTCTAGGTTGGAAGAGACCTTAAAGATCATCCAGTTCCAAGCCCCCGTGCCATAGGCAGGGACATCTCCCACTAGAACAGATCACTCAAGGCCCCATCCAGCCTGGCCTTGAACACATCCAGGGAAGGAGCAGACACAACCTCCCTGGGCAACCTGTTCCAGTGTCTCACCATCCTCACTGTGAAGAATTTCTTCCTAACATCCCATTCAAATCTCCCCTCCGCCAATTTGAACCCATTCCCCCTCATCCTGTCATTACAAGACCTTGTGAACAGTCCCTCCCCAGCCCTCCTGTAGCCCCCCTCAGATACTGGTAGGCTGCTATAAGGTCTCCTCAAAGCCTTCTCTTCTCCAGGCTGAAAAGCCCCAACTCTCTCAGCCTGTCCTCATAGCAGAGCTGCTGCAGCCCTCTGAGCATCTTTGTGGCTCTCCTCTGGACTCTCTCCAGCAGTTCCATGTCCTTCTTGTGCTGGGGGCTCCAGAACTGCACACAGTACTC
>VWZI01010222.1:76556-87742 GCA_013396835.1 Psilopogon haemacephalus
TGTTTTTCCAGCTTGGTGACCAGGGTGTCATGTGGGACAGAGTCAAAGGACTTATTCAGATCCAGGTAGATGCCATCAGTTGCCCTTCCCTTGTCCACTGCTGCTGTGACTTTATCATAGAAAGCCACCAAATTTCTTAGGCATGATTTGCCCTTGGTGAAGCCATTGCTGGTTGGCATCAGGCACCTCTGCTTTGTTCTCCATCTGCCTTAGCAGAGCCTTGAGGAGGATCTGCTCCATGATCTTGCCAGGCACAGAGGTGAGGCTGACTGGTCTGTAGTTCCCAGGGTCGTCCTTTTTTCCCTTCTTGAAGATAGGTGTTATGTTTGCCTTTTTCCAGTCAGCAGGAACTTCACCAGTCTGCCATCACCTTTCAAATACAATGGACAACGGTTTGGCAACTTCATCTGCCAGTTCCTTCAGGACCCGTGGGTGGATCTCATCAGGCCTCATTAAGGTTTACGTATTTTAACGTTGTTAATTTAGAATATAAACAAGATGTGGCAAGAGTCTGAACTTTCAAAATGAGTCACATAAAGAAATTGAAGGAGGAGTGTTCATGGATTTTTTCTTTTTACCATTTTTGTTTCACAACCTATTTACAATATAAGAATCCCAGTTTATGTATTTGAGTATTGAAGTCCATGGGCAGCACTGTCTGTAAATGTTAATTCTTAGATTGCAGTTAATCTACAGACTAATCATAGAATCATAGAATGGTTTAGTTTGGAAGGGACCTCAAAGCTCATCTAGTTCCAACCCCCCTGTGCCATAGGCAGGGACACCTCCCACTAGAACAGGTCTCTCAAGCCCTCATCCAACCTGGCCTCCAGGTATGGAGCAGCCACAACCTCCCTGGGCAACCTATGCCAGTGTCTCACCACCCTCACTGCAAACAACTTCCTCCTAGCATCCAGTTTCAATCTCCCGTCTGCCAGTTTAAACCCATTCTTCCTCATCCTGTCATTACAAGACCTTCTAAATAGTCCCTCCTCAGCCTTCCTGGAGCCCCCTTCAGATATTGGAAGGCTACTCCAATGTCTTCTTGAAGCTTTCTCTTCAGGCTGCTGAGTCCCAGCTCTCTCAGCCTGTCCTCAGGAAGTGAGGAGAAAGTTCTTCACCATGAGAATGGTGAGGCCTTGGAATGGGTTGCCCAGGGGAGGGGTTGGGGCCACTTCCCTGGAGGTGTTTGCAGCCAGGCTGGCAGAGGCTGTGTCCTGCCTAATCTAGGGTAGGGTGTCCCTGCACATGGCAGGGGGGTTGGAACTGGCTGATTCTTGTGGTCCCTTCCAACCCTGACTGATTCTATGGTTCTAGTTCCCACTCCCTTTAAATGGGCAGGAACTCCTCCTACCAGACCAGGTTGCTCAAGGCCTAATTCAACCTGGCTTGGAACACTTCCTGGGTTGGAGCCTCCATAACTTCTCTGGGCAGCCTGTTCCAATAATACAGATTGGAATTAAGCAGTTCTGCATGCATGAGGCAAATCCAATAGATGCATGTACACTCTGCTAAAACAATACTCCTTTGGTAGCTAACAACGTGTGTGAGGTTAAATCTTTGAAAGCTGAAGTAACTGCAGGAGACTGAACCAAAAACAATAATATTTCCAACTTACAGAAGTCAGGGCAAATTCACAATTCCTGTTATTGAGATGTTCATATGAAATGCTTCTTTCCTTGTTGGTCAAAAATTTACCTTTTATATTCATTTAGAAAATGCATGACAGTAATAATGATAATAATAATAACATAATANCAATATTATACTATTATATATAATATTATAATATATCATAATTTTAAGCTTTATTATTATTATTAAATGTAGAAACCCTTCTTCCTGGTTTCTAATATCTGAGTGTGCTTTGCCACTGAAGTTTCAACCTGGCTTCTAGTTCACATTAATAGAAACACATTAGCTTACCATCATTTCAAATCCACTGAAAGGAAGACTAAACTGTATTCAATACGAGTTAAACTGTATTGCCCTCATTTTAACAGGTAATACATTTTAAAGTGTAGTAGCATACCCTGAACATTTACTAAGTTACTGTTAGTGCAGTTTCACCCTTCCTGTAAGCAAGGTCCTTGATTTACCAGCAGGAACTCCTGAAGATTCACAATTAGTAAGCACATTTGATTGTACCATCATGCTTACTACAGCTTTAGTGTACTCCTAGTGCCCACAGTTAAGTGTCAATTATCAGCTTAGCCTAGCATAGTCTAAGGCAGAATTGAGGAGAAAAAGAGACTAATGAACATTACTTTAACTGTCACCTTGAGACAGACTTGCATCCAACAGCAGAGCAAATGAGCAAGTGGATGTAAGCATGTCTAAAATAAGGATATGTAAAGGGCAGCAGTTTTCACAAATACAGTAAATTATTTTTATAAACCACTTCATTAAAGCTGTATGGCTTTTTTTTTTTTTTTCCTGTCCTATCTGTCACCTATCCCTTGCCCCATGAAGTTAGGTTAACTGTCACTGAGAAGTGGAATTTCATAGAATCATAGAATCATAGAATGATTTAGGTTGGAAGAGACCTTAAAGATCATCCAGTTCCAACCCCCCTGTGCCATAGGCAGGGACAACTCCCACTAGATCAGGTCGCTCAAGGCCTCATCCAGCCTGACCTTGAACACATCCAGGGAGGGAGCAGCCACAACCTCCCTGGGCAACCTGTTCCAGTGCCTCACCACCCTCAATGTGAAGAATTTCTTCCTATTTCTCAGTGAAATATATTTTATGTATATATGTGCAAAATATGTATGTAAAATACGTGTCTGTGCATGTCTGCATGTGCAAGTTTGTGCATGTAAAATATGTGCACATTTGTGTGTGTAAATTACATGCGGAGATCCATACCTGACTTTTTAGCAGCCTATGCATAATGTTGTGCCCATATGTACGCAAATTAGTCATAGTTCAGACCTGTGGCATCAAGCTTAATATCACCTCTTATGAATACACTCGGATAGTATATGACAGATAGAGATTTTAAACAGCAGCTTCAGCTTCATTGCCTATGCACTCCAGTGTTTCATTTGCAGCTTCGACACCACTCATGTAGCACAGCCACTGAGAAGCTCTAACGTAGTATCTCTGAATCCTTTCATTTCAGCCCATTTCTCCTCAAAAGTCCATTTTCCTTCTCCAAAGACTCTCTCCTTCTGTGAAAGAATTTATTTCTTTTACTCAAAATAGCTTTCTTAATAGTGCTGATATTCCCACTTGAAGTGGTGAGGGAGTAGGAAAATTGAATGATTTCATTGAGTCTCCAAGTGCCTAATAATTGATTGGAAACACCAGAAAAAAAAGTGTTAGGGCTAATGAAGCTTCATAGGAAAGGTGAACTGGAGATGTAAAAAGAGAAAGGAATTGTAAATTACAGAATCCATCACTGCAAAACCTGGTTTTACTCATAAGGCAAAGAGAATTCAGATTACAGCAGGTAAGTTAGAACGGCCATAGATGAAAGAGTGACTAACACTGGAAGGGTCAGTAGGAACCTTAAAAAACAAAGGTGAACTAAAACTTAAAACTTGAGAAAAATACCTCTTCTGAGATGGAAAATGACCTGATTCAAGTTGAATAATCTGATTCTATGCCTAGTTTTTCTGTCTCCAGTTAGCATCCTTTGCTTGCAAATGGCAGTAAACGTGGCCTATCCACCAGATAAATTAATATATTTCAGTTCTTGACAGAAGTACATGGCACCAAATACAGAGGATTAGAGTCAGGTAGCTTTCAAGGGTTAGAGGCTGGCTGGACACTAAGGGTGTGACATACACTCTGCATTAACACTCTCACTTCTCAAAAGGGAAGATAAAGGGAAGAGACACAGATTAGAAAATAAACCAGCTTTAGGAAAATCAGAGAATCATAGAATGGTTTGGGTTGGAAGGGACATCAAAGATCATGCAGTTCCAACCCCCCCTGTGTCATAGCCAGGGGCACCTCCCACTAGAACAGGTCACTCAAGGTTTCATCCAACCTGTCCTTGAACACCTCCAGGGAGGGAGCAGCCACAACCTCCCTGGGCAACCTATGTCAGTGTCTCACCACCCTCACTGCAAAGAACTTCTTCCGAACATCCAGTTTCATCCCCTCTGCCACTTTAAACCCATTCCTCCTTGTCCTGTCATTACAAGACCTTGTAGATATGCAACATCCAGGACCTTATAAAAGATACAACTCATCAGTATGCAAAACATACAAGCAAAATAACTGCCCTTAAAATATTTCATATGGTGATCAACAAAACAAACTCATCTGATATGATGTGAGAGGACATAAGAATATCTTCCAGTTTTATATGACAAACAAAAGAAGAAAACAAAGAGAAATCCCCAAAAGATCAAATTTTTGTAGTTTAAGAAATGTAGCAGGTATTTTAGTAAATCCTCTGTTGAGCTTTGAAGGATTATCCTTTTTTTCTGCATGCTGGAGAAGTCAAAAATATGGACTTCAGGATATCCTGTTTAATATTATCTTCTCAGTTTCAGACATACTTTGGAAATCAAAGACAGGAAGATTTCAGGTTTATTTTATAATCTCAGATAATCTTTGAGATTTACATGAAAAAAAAAAATCCTCTTGGATTCATATTTAGTGTGAGATATACACATGACTGAGCTGTCTGAATTAAGCTGTTGCATCAACACAGCTTTTGAACAGAATCATAGAATTGCCAGGGCTGGAAGTGACCTCAAGGATCATCCAGCCATGAGTTTGACTTCTCTATTATGATGGAAAATGTCTACATGACTGTAGGAGACAGTACCCTCAGCACCTTAGGATACATCACATTGGGTCCAATGGACTTGTGTATGTTTATGTTTCTCAGGTGGTCGCAATCTTGAACAGTCAAAATGAGAGGGACTTGATGCCTTGATTTGAGCTTCAGGTACTTGAAATATGTGGAAAGAGTGAAAATTGAGACAAAACTCAGCATTCTTCATGTCTGCTGTCACCAAGATTGTAGATTTCACCAGGGCATCATCACTGCAACTGTGGCTGCCACCAGTCTTGTCACAGCTAGTTATTCAACCTAGGTGAGCAATAGGTCTAGTAACATATCTCTTGTCAGGCTATTTATTACCTGGCTTTAAAAATATATATATTTTTTACTCTCTTTGAAAGCCTTCTGGACTGCCTACAGCTTTCTGTGCCTATTTTCCATCAGATATCAAGGTCACTGAAGTCTCCCATCAGGATCAGAATCTGCTAATGTGGTTCTTGCAAGAACATTTTGACATCATCTGTCCATTGATTCAGCACTGGAACAGGCTGCCCAGGGAGGTTGTGGAGTCTCCCTCTCTGGAGATATTCAAGAACTATCTGGATGTGTTCCTGTGTGATCTTCTCTGGCAGGGAGGCTGGACCAGGAGATCTTTTGATGTCCCTTCTAGCCCCTGACATTCTATGAGGTCTTGAGTGACCTGATCTAGCGGGAGGTGTCCCTGCCTAAGCAGGGGTTTGGAACTGGATGATCGTTAAGGTCTCTTCCAACCTAAACCATTCTATGATTCTATGATTCTATGATTTGTAGCCAGTGGCAAACACCAACCATGAGGTTCCTATTGTTGTCTTAGCTTCTAATTTTTAACCATAAATTCTCAGCCTTTTCAAAGGCTGCTTTTCAAAGACATATCTGAGCAGTCAACCTACTTTTGTTATTACATAGAGGACAACCTCCTCACATCTCCTTCCCTTCCTGACCCTTCTGAACAGTTTATAGTCATCAGCTGCCATGCTCTAGTCATGTGACTCATCCCATCACCTTTTTAGTGATAGAAATTAGATCATTACTTTTTGGCTGCACAGTGGTTTTTAACTCCTTCAGCTTGTTACTCATGCTGAGGGCATTGCCACAGAGGCACTTCGGCTGAACTGTCAACTGTGTCACCTTCTTAGAAGGAACATGGCCAGATTTCTTCGAGGCTTTTCACAAGTGCTTCCCCTGTTGCTTCCTAACACATCCTCTTCATTGAACATCAAATTATGATTTCTGACAAAACAAGAACAGCAGGCAGCAAAATGATTACCGGTGTTCTAGGTGCCCGTAGCAACAGGGAGTCTTAGATGATGACATCATGAAGAGTTATTAAACACATTTTCTTCAAGAGTTATAAGCATCCAGGTAAAGCTGGAATTGTAGTATTGAGTAGCCACTTGGATTGTAATCCTTCCTTACAAGAAGAAAAGGAATATCGTGGACATGCTTTGCATGGGAGATAAGGAGGTTTGGCAACCTGGAGAACATCAGACCAAATCCACTATCAGTATTAGGAAAACAGGAATTTACATATATTCTGCTCCTAGCATGTGTAGAGAAATTGTTAATTAATCTCACAGTAAAACTGCAGTTAAAAGCTTATATCTTATGAAGCAGTCTTGCCCAGCTGACATCTAACAATGCATTTTCAGCCTTTTGTATGTGCTTTTAATTTTTCCATGGAATTTAGAGTGGATTAAAGCTTTATTGACTTTTTTTTTTTTTTCCCCTCCTTTCATTATTTCAGCCCATTATCTCCACAGGACTTCTTAATGTGAATATCTAAGTTTTGCTTTGAGATCTTCAGTGATTAAATTTTTTTTTTTTTTTCCAGTAAGGCACAGGCTATTTTTGTTGTGCTTTCCAGCACGACGGCAAAGATTTATCCAAAACAGCAAACCACTTGTCAGAAAGAGTACAATATGCCTAAGCAAAAACTCCTAAACTCTCCTTAAAGGGCATTTTTCTTTTCTTGAAAACTAATTTAAGTGATCACATTGAATTAAAATTAATACTTTGTAACAGAAGCAAATGCTATAAAAACATGCCTCAGGCTCGTTCATGAATACATTTGAGAATATGTATTTTTCAAATGTTCATATGAATTTTACAGTATGCTTGCAAGCATGGAACTTACACTCAGATTCTGACATTCCTGCTTATAAGGATTCTTCTTTAACTCTTAGGTTGCTAACTCACTGCGGTTAGTAGGTTGAGAGAGGTTCTCCTCCCCCTCTACTCTGCCCTGGTGAGGCTGCACATGGAGTATTGTGTACAGTTCTGGGCCCCTCAGTTCAAGAAGGATGTCAGAGAACTGCTCCAAAGAGTCCAGTGCAGAGCCATGAAAATGATTAAGGAAGTGGAGCATCTTCCTTATGAGGAGAACCTGAGGGAGCTGAGGCTCTTCCGCTTGGAGAGGAGGAGACTAAGGGGTGACTTCATTCATATATATAAATATGGGAAGGGTGAATGCCAAGAAGATGGAGCCAGGCTCTGCTCGGTGATGCTCAGTGACAGGAGAAGGGGCAATGGGTGAAAGTTGAGGCATAGGAAATTCCATGGAAACATGAGTAAGATTTTTATTTTCCCTGTGAAGATAACAGAACACCGGAACAGGCTGCCCAGAGGGGTTGTGGAGTCTCCCACTCTGGAGATATTCAAGACCTGCCTGGATGTGTTTCTTTGTGATCCTGCTCTGGCAGGGGGGTTGGACTGGATGATCTTTCAAGGTCCTCTCCTGCCCCTAACCTTCTGTGATTCTGTGATAATAAATAAGTCCATATCCGCCAGTAAAAGCTTTTGTTATCAGTGCAACTAATGTTGGCAGGATATAGATTTCTTTTTATGACATATAGGAATCATTAAGAATTGCGTTGATTAAAACAAGTTTTTCACAAAAAAAGTATATGGGGATGTCTAATGCCATTCTATTTTTTCTCTATGAGGAGTGCAGACTTTAGAGAGTTTTAATTAAAAAGAGATTTATAAGAGACATAGCTTCTGTTCCTCTGCTGGTAGTTGTCTAGAAATTAGTGAGAACTACTTAAAAATGTGTATTTTATCTTCTTCTTAGATCATCTCCTTTACCATACCCACGATGTCATTATATAATGTAAACTCTTCTCTTTGGAATATGATTGTACATATCCAGTAGAATATCCATAAATATCCAAACAGCCAGTGCTGTTTGGAGTTATGCAGAGTTTCTTTTTCAAGTATAAGAATATATAATTTTATCATATAAACACATAACATTATTTTCTAGGCCTATACAAGAGCAAACTCTCATAAACTGGCAGTATCATCAAATGAACTTCATCAGAATGTAGTTTATAAAAAAAGGCTATTCTAGCTCATAGTGAGTTGGGCAAGCAGAGGAAAATTTTTTGTTTTAGAAAAATCCTAGTTTGCTTTGTATGTAATAAAAATAACTGATTGCTTTTAAAATCTATTTCCCTTTTTATGCAGAAGGTTTATCTAAAGACCAATGAAAGTCCAACACATCCTGCATAGTGTCAATGTATTTGGTCACTGTATAGATAGATATTATACATGACAGAGAGATTTCAGATGGTCCAGTTGATTGGATAGGGCTGGGTGAGAGGTTGGACTGGATGATCTTGGAGGTCTCTTCCAACTTTGTTGATTCTGTGATTCTGTGGACTCGACCTTATACCCATTCCTCAAAAATTACTGTGAACTTCTCCAGAAGTCCTATAGTAGATACAAAGAAAAGTGATCTTCTGAAGCTGACAATTGAGCTACTTACACATTTTCATTGTTTCATTCCATATACTGCTCCTAGGTGGTTATGGAACCAACATATTTGCTTCTCAGTTGTCAAGGAAGATGAAAACTGTGTGCCTGTTAAGGAAAATATTCCGGGGGAGTCCATATGGTCTGGTTCAGTTCACACATTTCAAACTTAATTTCCTTTTACTCCCAAAAGCCGATAAGGCTCAAAATTGCAGCACATAGTAAGGTGCTTAGGAGGAGCAACACTGGCTGAGCAAAAGCTCTCCAAAGCTATGCATTGTCAAGCTTATCATGTATATATTCAGTTCCCCACAGTTACATCTGTGTTGCAGTAATAGTGATTTATGTACCTCTTGAGGAAATTCAAGAAGGCTAATGGAGCCCCCCTACTGTAGAAGGGTAGTGGCTAAAACAGGCTTTAAATGTGCTAGTCCTTACGTTGAGTGCTTTAAGGATGTTCTCGTATTCTGTTGCAAGGTTTGCTACTAGACATTTTGTGCTTTTAAGAGGACTGGAGTGATCTGCATTTACCTAAGTGATACTCTTTGCCAATGCAGGTGCAAGTTTCTTTGCATTATTCACCACGCTCTAGGAGCTATCAAGAATTCTACCTACCTGAGTCGTCTTCAGTAGAATAATAATTTGGTTCTCAGCACTCAAATGCTACGTGACTGTAGGTGATTTACCATCTCAGTTCCTTTTGCACAGTCTTATTTTATGAACCAATGACCTCTTAAAAAAAAAAAAAAAAAGAAAAAAGAAAAAAAGCAGCACTTTATGTGTGAAAACAGCTGGCACAAAACCTTGCATCTCTCTACTGTGTGCTTTGCTGCTCTCAAAAAGTGTTTTAAACAATTCAATAGGGTTTAGTTAAAATCTCTCAATTTCTTATGTCCTCTACAACTTGATACTCTACTTGAGTCCCATATTTGGCTACTGAGGTCTTCTACAGGACATGATACATGGAAGTATAATAAAACATCTCTTTTCCTCGATAATTGTTGTTATATATGTTTTGGAGCAATTTGACTTTATAACTGTTGGAAGGGCTGAAAGATGAAGCTAGGAAGGGCTGAAAGATGAAGCTAGGAGCTGATTGTTTATTATTTGAAAATGAATTTTACTCTCGCTATTAAAAATGAATTCCAATGGCAAAAGGCTATGCTGAGGCAACAGAGACAGTCTTAAGAATAGCTACTGTAGCCATTATTTTTGGTATAATAGTTGCCCTATCTCTGTCACCTATCACTTCACTTCCAATAGGCTCAATATGAACACAGCTGAGTGTTTAAATTTCTGCAGCCATTAAAAATGGAGTCTTTCAATGCTATATTGTCCTCACTGCAGAAATATCTAGAAACTCTAAATATAATGAGGACTCTGGAGTTATAATACATGACTCTGGAGAAAGATACAAGTTCTGACAGTGTAAGTAGTTTGAAAAATGCTCATTTCTCCTCTAGTGTATTTTTCCTTTTTCCTTTTTTTTTTTTTTTAATTTAATTAATGCTTGACTGTTTCACTGGTTTTTTTTAATTAAAAACATTAAGAAGTCAATAGTATAGAAGATTCCTTTGAAGGTACATACTATAGAATATTTTGAAATAGTGGAGTATTTAAGATAAATAATTAGCTGTAAGGATTGCAAGGATACTAATTTCAATTTTAATGTTGGGTTTCAGTGATGCTGTCTGATTTGGAGGTTTTGCTGTTTCCTAACACCATCACATTTCCAACAGTGAATCTTAGAATTGGTTCAGTTGGAAAAAAACCCTCTAAGACCATCATAGAATCTCTCAGGGCTGGAAGGGACAACAAGGATCATTGAGTTCCAACCCCTTGCCATGGGCAGGAACACCTTACAGTAACTGGATCAGGCTACCTGGAGCCTCATCCAGCCTGGTCTTAAAAACCTCCAGGGATGAGGCTTCCACCTCATAGCTGGGCAACCCATTCCAGGCTCTCACCACCCTCATGATGAAGAACTTTTTCCTAACATCCAGTCTGACTGTACCCATTTCCAGCTTTGTTCTATTCCTCCCAGCCCTATGCCTACCTGTCATCCTAAAAAGTCCCTCCCCAGCTCTATTGTAGCCTCCTTAAGATATTGAAAGGCCACAATAAGGTGCCTTGGAGCCTTCTGCCCTCCAAGCTGAATAGCCCCAACACCCTCTGTCTCTTTTTTAATTGCCATTAACATGATGAGAAAGGGATTATGTTATTTGTAACATTAACTCCATTATTGATTATGGTATTACCAAAAATGAGCTGTGATCAATGACACTTTTTTTTTTTTCCAGGTAATTGTTCAAATTCTGGGAATTTTTACAACATTATACTTAGCAATTTTTAATCCTTTTTCTAGCAAGAATTCTTTAATTCCCTAGGATACTATTGCACAATTCTTTTTTTTTCTATTTAGAACAGTTTTCTTTTTTCCTATCCAGAGGGAAAACATACAGAAGCACAGTGCCAAAGAGTCCTCTCAGGAAGATTGTAAAAGGAAGTCTACCACTTCCTAACAATGTTCACAATTTAGAATTTCTTTCTTTAATATTATCTGGATATAACAATAATATATAATAATATAATCACTGGGCTGAGATCTTCTGATACAAGTTTCTTTCATTTTTTGTCCTGGAGCTTCTTT
>VWZI01010222.1:87835-116482 GCA_013396835.1 Psilopogon haemacephalus
AATACATAACATAATCATTGGACTGAGGTCTTCTGATACAAGTCTCCTTTAAGTTTTTGTCTTGGAACCTTTTTACTTGACTAAAGCAGTTAAATCAGTAATCACAAGAGTGAAGTGGTCTCATTAGGACACTTGGAATTCACCCAATTCAAATATATATATATATATATATATGACCAAATGCCTACCAGCCAAGAGTCTGCCATGCAGCCTCGTGAAATGAAATTGCCTTAGACATAGGAGAAAATTAAAGGAGCTCTTCTGTATCTCAGACAACTGTCACAATCACTGAGTTATCAGCAATTGAAGAGCATTCTACCTGTATTTTGGGAGTGAAAACTGCAATGGCAACCTGCTTCTGTTCACCTTGCCAACCACCCAACATGCAATCAGTCCTCTGAGGCACTTCTTTTAAGAAGTCAAAAATCATAGCTTCACAACTTTTTCATTTTTCTTCCAAAAGGGAGTTGGATGTTTTTTTGGATTTTTTTTTTTTTCCTGCAACCAATATAAGATTTTTTTTTCTGGTTTATTTGTTGGGGTGGGGTTTTTTGGTTGGTTGGGTTTTTTTTTCATATCAGTTCAGGTTCCTTGCCTCTGTCGCCTTCAGGAAAAAGTTTATTAATGGTTTTTATGCTTCTTGAAAGTTGTTCTCCAACTCATTTATTGGCCTGCCTTTTATATTGAACCTGCTGGAGTTTGTTGTTCCTTTCATTTTCTTCGGCTGCACACAATTTCCCTTTTTATAATATTGTCTTCTTGAATTAAGTCTTTTTCACTGACTCAGCAATTTAATCATGTTGCTTTCTTTTGCATTTTTTAAATCCCTAGGCTATTTTTATGTAGTTTCTCTCTTTGAAATTATTCATATAGTCTTGAATTTCTTGGCATTTGTTGCTTTGGCAAGAACACTGCATGCAAGTACATTGTAATTTCCATTCTGGAGGAGTTTTTTGACAAAAAAAAACCCACCAACAATATTTCAAATAGTTTCCAGTTCTGCTCAGGACTCAGTTCTTCTTCTTTTTTTTTTTTTTTTTTTTTTTTTTTTTTTTTTTTTTTTTTTTTTTTTTTTTTTTTTTTTTTTTTTTTTTTTTTTTTTTTTTTTTTTTTTTTNCTAACGAGCTACTTCATATTAGAGATTGGAAGGGACCTCTGGAGACCTTTGAGTCCAATCCTCCTGCCAGAGCAGGACCAGAGATTCTACCTCCTGTTGCACAGGAGAACATACAGACAGGGCTGGAAAGTCTCCAGAGAAGGAGGCTCCACAACCTCTCTGGGAAGGCTGTTCCAGTGCTCTGTGAGTCTTACAGTAAAGGAGTTGAGGTGGAACTTCCTGTGGTGTAGTTTCCATCCATTGCTCCTTGTCCTCTCCCAGGGCACAAGTGAGCAGAGGCTTTCCCTGTCCCTCCCTTCCTGACCACCAGCCCTCAGATATTTATACACATTTATTAGATCCCCTCTCAGTCTTCTCTCCAGGCTGAACAGCCTCAAGGCTCTCCACATTTCCTCACGAGGTAGTGCTCCAGTCCCTTAATCATCCTTGTAGCTCTCTGTTGGACTCTCTCCAATAAATCCCTGTTGCTCTTGAACTGAGGAGCCCAGAACTGGAGGCAATATTCCATGTGGGGGCCACACCAGGGCAGAGTAGAGGAGGAGGAGAACCTCCCCCAATCTATCTTTATGTAGAATTATCTATGTTAACAAGAATGCCTTTCACCAGAGAAAAACTCAACAGGAGTGCAAAAGGAATGCATGAAAACATTAATGATAATTTATTCCAAGTTAATGAGAGCAAGCATTAATTTGTTGAATGTTAAGTTCTATTGCGTTTAATTTATAGGACATTTATCTTATACTTAAAATTCCTCCTGACAAAAACGTTGCATATGATGACCATACCATTTGAAAATACCCTCTTTGAGAAGCTGCAGTGTATGTCCCTGTGGCCAGGAGGGCCAATCGCATCCTGGAGTGTATCAAGAAAATCGTGTCCAGAAATTCCAGGGAGGTCCTCCTCATCCTCTACTCTGCCTGGTGAGACCACAGCTGAAATACTGTGTCCAGTTTTAGGTTCCCCAAACCAAGAGGAATAGGGATCTGCTGGAGAAAGTCCAATGAGGATGATGAAGGGTCTTGAACATCTCTTCTATGAAGAGAGACTGGGAGACCTTGGACTGTTTAGTCTTAAGAAGATAAATCTGAGTGGGGATCATATTCATATCTATCAATATCTGAGGAGTGGGTGTCAAGATAAATTTCTGTTAGGTGGTGCCCAGTGATAGCACAAGGAACAGTGGATACAAGCAAAACCACAGAAGGTTCCACCTCAGCATGAGAACTCACTATTTTTTTCCTGTGAGGCTGCTGGAGCCCTGGGCAGGCTGCCCAGAGAGATTGTGGAGGCTCCTTCTCTGGAAACCTTCCAAATCCACCTGGATGTGTTCCTGTGGGACCTGCCCTAGGAGATCCTGCTTTGGCAAGGAGGATGGACTCTATCTTCAGAGGTCCCTTCCAACCCCCTAATACTCTGTGATTCTGTATAAAAAATCCCCCAATTTCTTCTACAGAAATTGATCATAACCTGTTTGTTTTCAAGATTGCTTTTAAGAAGATTCTCTGGAATATTATGCTACAGTCTTTTCCTTGAAAAAAGGGAATCATTAATCATTATACATCTTTATCATTATAGTGGGAAATCACACTGTCCTCTTCAGAGCCTCTGCAAGCATAACTGCAGAACCTCAAGCATATTCTGCTTCAATTTGGCACAAAGAGCTCGTGTGAATTATGGCAGAATTACAGAATGGTAGGAGTTGGAAAGGACCTCCAGATATCACCTAGTCCAAGATCCCTACTAAAGCAGGTTCACTTAGATGATATTTACTGGACAATTTACTTTTGCTGCTGACAGATAGGTCTTTAACACTTTTAATCAAGTTTTAAACTACCACACAAGGAGTTAAAGTTCAGGTAATCAATGTAATTAAGAAAATCAACATAGTTAAGCCTAAGTGGAATGCAGCAATCTAAGCAAGAGCAAAAGGGAAAAGGGGAAAGCTCACTTGCTGTGTAGGCACTGTGATGATGAGAGATCTGCCTGTCTGTATCTTGACCCCTGAGCTTTTCCATCTTATTTTCAATGCTCCTCAGCTAAAGAAGGGGGAGTGTGAGAGCAAGGAAGGGATCTAGAAAGATCATCCAATCCAAACCCCTTGTCACAGCAGGATCACCTATATCAAATCACATAGGAATGCATCCAGGTGGGTTTTGAATGTTATCAAAACAGACAGCCAAGAACTAAAGGTAAGAAAAAAGCCAATTGGGAATTGAGTGGACTAGCTCTTAGTGATATAGCTTTGCAGGAATCAAAAGTGGCAGTCACCATTAACTGAGAAGGAAAAAAAAAAAAAAAAGAAAAAGAAAAAGGAAGTTCCAATTTGGACTGCATTTTACAATCAGTATGCTAATAAGAAGCTAAATAAGTAATCTCTTCTTAATTATTTCCCTGGCACTTCTAATTTTAGGGATCACTCAAACCTGTTATTCAAGTATCACAACACTGAAATCTGTTTCAAGATGTATATCCAATTTTAAAAACAAACAAACAAACAGGTGAAACAACAAACAAACCTTTATTTTTGCAATTTAAACTGTAGCCATCTTTTACTACTCTGTTTTTGGATAGACTCTCAAGCACCCACTCAAAAACGTGTCCATCTATCCTACTGTAAACACCTAATGCTTGCATGACAGTATTTGCACAAGTCTATGCAACTAATCAGCTGGCATGCTCTCATTCCAAGTTAGAGATGTTTACATTAATGTTACCATGTGGGTTTTAAAGATATTTTTATGGTGCACAGGCTTGAAAACAAAACTCTGCAGTCTTTACTAGAAATTCCTATTCTTAGACTCATAGAATCACAAAATCATATAATCATAGAATCTTAAAATCACAGAATCATAGAATTAAATAATCACAGAATTATAGAATCATAGAAACACAGAATCACCAAATCATACGAACATAGAATCACAGAATCATAGAATCACAGAATCAAAGAATCATAAAATCACAGAAACCTAGAATCACAGAATCCAGAATCACAGAATTATAGAATCACATAACCATAAAATCATAGAATCATAGAATCAGTCACAGAATCAAAAATAACAGAATCACATAATCACAGAATCATAAGATGACAGAATCATAGAATCATAGAATCATAATCACAGACTCATAATCAAATATCATAGAATCACAAAATCATAGAATCATACACTCACAGAATCACAGTCATAGAATCACAGAACAACAGAATCTAAAATCAGAGAATCACAAACAATGGAATCATAGAATCTTAAAATCACAGAATCATAGAGCCATAGAATCATAGGATCATAATAGAATCACAGAATGGTCTGGGCTGAAAGAGACCACCAAAGGTCTTCTAGTCCAACCCCCTTTGTAGTAAGCAGCAAATCCTCAACTAGATCAGGTTGTCCAGAGCCCTGATGAGCCTCACCTTGAGTATCTCCAGGGACAGGGCCTCAACTACTTCCCTGGACAACCTGTTCCATCATTTCACTACCCTGTGGACTGAGCGCTTAGGGATATGATTTAGTGTTGAGTCTTAAGTACTCAATCGAAATTTGTGTTGGATGATCTTTGAAGTCTCTTCCAACCAGACTCTGTGATTCTGTAATACTTTGCTTAGTTGTTGTGATTTGGTTTGCCTTTTGATTTGATAAAGCATTGCATCTGTTCAGCCTCAGTGGAAGTACATATTAATGCCTTTCATGAGAGAAACTGAGAAAAGGGAAATCTCTGATTAGAAATCAATACATGCAAGAAGCTGGTTATCTGCTCTTATGGCAAGATCTATCAAAATTATGTGATTCTCAGAACTGTTGGCAATTAAATTGATCTGGAGGTCTGATAATCACTAGTCTGAATACTACAGTAAAAACTTGGGAGTGTGAAGGATAACATTTGACATCTGGGACTGGGTTTTAGGAAAGTATTGAAAAAGGATTGAGTTGAAGGAGGAACCTTCATTCATGGTTTATATTCTTTGCATGCTTACATTGCCTTAATTAATTTTCCATCAACAGGTGCATTCCTGGTTAAGTGTTTCACATTTTGGATCATCATTATGCACTACATTAAAATATGGAGAATACTATTTAAAAGTAGACATTCATGTCTACATTAGGTGTCCCTGCCTATGGAGGGGGGTTGGAACTGGATGATTTTTGAGATCTCTTCCAACCTAAACCATTCTATGATTCTATGATTCTATGATTCTATGTTCTTTAGTTGTAAATGAACATATAGGAATTAGGGTTTTTTTTGGTTTTGGTTTTTTTTTTTTTCCTTTGCAGTCACTGAGACTTTTATTTTGATCTCTTGAACAGTCTAAAGCTCAGGTAATAAATCCTAAGTTCTTGGTAGCAAAAATTCAGTATTTCCAGATCATGTTTCTGAAAAACAAAATGCTTCAAAACTCACAGAAAATAACTACTTTGATATTAGTTAGTTGGAAGTAGTAGGAACAACTCTGTTCTAAAGGTTCCCTTTTTATTATGTATTTTGAGGTGCTATGGACGTGAGATTTTACTTTATAGTTATTTAATTCATAGTTATATAAATATATTAGTTATACAGTTATCTAATTTACAGATATTTATTTCACTGGAAGGTGCCACATTTTAAAGAAACAATGAAGTCCTTGTTCACAAAGTTGCATCATCACGTTTTCCCCTTGTTTATATTTTCTGGTTTGGTGGCTGTGATTGTGTAAAATAAGTTTCCTGATGGATTTCAATGCTACTATCCACAGTAAAGCACTTCACTACATTATGCTTTGCTTGATCATTTTCATTATACAGGACTTACTGCAATTTCTTTGCTCGTGTTGCTGTCTTGTTCTGCTGTTCTGTGATCTTTTATGTGATCTGTCTTATTCAGTCATATTAGAGGATTGCACATTTTCCAGCTTTGATCTATGCAAGCTGCAGTTGAGATGAGTTGCTTGGTATTAGCATTGACTTCTCTCTCAGGCAGAGTTTCTAACATGCTTGTCCAATTTTTAAAATTTCCTTTCCCCTCCACTCAGAAATCACAGAATGGTAGGGATTAGAAAAGATCTCTAAAGATCATTGAGTCCAACTCAATTCACCTAAAGAAAGTCACACAGGAACATCTAGAGGAAGATTTTGAATGTCTCCAGAGATGGCGTTTCCACTACCTCTATGGGCAGCCTGTGCCAGGGCTTCATTAGCCTTAAAGAAGTTCCTCCTCAGAGCATCTTATGCACATGTTTGTGCCCATTACCTTTCATCCTGTCACTAGGTGCCAGCAAATTAAGAGGGGTCCCATTGTCCTGATATTACCCATTTGTAATTTATAAGCATTTATGTGATCCCTGCCAGTTCCCTCAACACTCACAGGGGCATCCCAGCACAGATCACAGATTCATAGAATAACCCAGGTTGGAAGAGATCTCCAAGATCATCCAGCCCAACCTATCATCCAGCCCAATCCAATGGCACTAAGTGTTCCATCCAGTCTTTTCTTGAACACCTCCAGGGATGGCTTTGTGGCTGCTCAGTTGGCTTAATCGATCTCTAAGCCAGTCCTCTTCAACTGAGGCAAAATCCTCCTTTCTCCTGACTTCCTCTGTTTTCTTGAATGTCTGAGACTCCTGAGGGCTGGCTTTAGCAGTAAAAACCAAGGCAAAGGTGGCATTCAGTAACTCTGCCTTCTCAGTACCTTCGGTCACCTGAGAATTCAGCAGTGGTCCCACATTTCTTCTAGTTTCCCTCTCCATATCTGCAGGTGAAATATTTGCTGACTTTCCTCTAGCCACCTAAGAAAGCTACATGATTCAAAACTATAACAACTTCAGTATTTTTTTCTATGAGTAACGAGGTATGCATGTGTTGCACAACTCTCTGAGACACAATACTGATGAAGCCACTGTCATGCAGAAATGCAGTCTTACACTGGTGAGTTATGCATCTGACTGCTGCATTAAAGGAAGAAATCATTAATTTCTTCCAAAGGAAATCAAAGGATAAAGAGGACACTTCACAAAATGCAATTTTTACTAAGAGTTTTTGTTCCACTTAGCTAGCTGTAGTGCTGTTTATTTAATCATCACATGGGCTGTCCTTGTAACAGCTCTAGAAAAAGATGTATAAGAATGTTATACATTCACTAACCAAAAAAATTTACACCAAAAATGTTTGCTGCAATGCACCAGCAAAGCAATTCTGACAACAGCAACCCGCATCAGCTCATTAACATATCCCTTCTGGGCATTTTGACCTTGTTCCTGCTATCACAGATACTCAAGGCCCACAGGCTCTCTTTAGGAAGTGTTTGGGTTATTCGTTTTGCAGAGAAAGCTTTTCTGTTGTTAAACAGTCCAAGGAGGGACACAAATTCAAAATGGAAATAGAAGCATCACTTCTAGAAAGAGCAGCACTCTGAAGCTGAGACAACACAAATTTCACAAATGGGTTCCCTTTTCCTTACTTGACTGACCCCATCTTATCAGCATGTTTCTGTGCTGCAGCCTAGACCTCAGATTCCCCAGCAACAGCCTCAAGAGAAACTGATCTTTAATTCTGATGTCAGATATCAAAACTAAATGAGGACTCTATTCTCCCAGCTTTGAGACTAAAGTAAATAAATGAAAATGGAAACATCAGTCTAGCAATATTCATGCGGAGGAAAACACTCCTTAAAAGCTATCTTAATTTGTCAGCCTGCAAACAGTTTCTACCTGTAATGTTTTTTGTGCTGCTTTGCAGATCTGCACACCTGATTGACTTCAGAGGATCATACAGGCTCACAGGATATTAGAGGTTGGAAGGGATCCAAAGAGGTCATTGAGTCCAACCCCACTGCCAGAACAGGACCAGACAATGTAGCCCAGGTCACACAGGAACACACCCAGACAGGCCTTGAAAGTCTCCAGAGAAGGAGACTCCACAACCTCTCTGGGCAGTCTGTGCCGGTGCTCTAGGACCCTTATGGTAAAGAAGATCCCCCTTGTGCTGAGGTGGAACCTCCTGTGCTGCAGCTTCCATCCATTGCTCCTTGGCCTATTCCAGGGAGCAAGTGAGCAGAGTCTGTCCCCCCTCTCCTAACCCCCAGCCCCCAGAGATTTGTAAACATTGATTAAATCCCCTCTTGGTCTTCTCTTCTCCTGACTAAGCAGCCCCAGGTCCCTCAGTGTCTCATCAAGCAGTGCTCCAGTTCCCTAATCACCCTCATACCCCTCTGCTGGACTCTCCCCAGCAGATCCCTGTCCCTCTTAAACTGGGGAGCCCAAAACTAAACACAGTACTCAAGATGGGGGCTCACCACGGCAGAGTAGAGGCAGAGGAGACCCTCTCTCAATCTTCAAAGAGTTCCTGCCAAAATGATGGAGACAAGGGAAAGCAGAGGCCAAAATGTTTTCCCTTTCACAAGATAAAGTGCACACAACTTTGCTGCAGACAATCTCTGTAGTATTATCTGCTAGCTGGTGGAGAGTATCTTAGTAAAAATCTATGCCTTGCCTTACGCATGGCTTATCGTGGGAGAACATTGACCTTAGATATATCTCGAATGATAAGTGATCATTTCCTTAGAGAAGGTTTCCAAGCAGCAAGCCTTATCAATTGTTAAGCAGCTTTCCAAGTACAAAATGCTTCAGGAAGGGCAAGATCCTGTCAACTTATCTATATTATCTGACACTTTGTCCCTTTGGAAAACCTATAGCCACTGTGATTTTCGGAGGCAAGTAGTAGATAAATAAAGAAACAAATATTTCATAGCAACATTTCTTTTCCTAAATCAACAGTATACGCAGGTATTTTTCATAACCACTTTTAAAAGCTTAAAATACCCAAACCCTGGAAATATTGCTGAATAAGTGAAGCAAATCTGGCAATATTTTCATGTTGTGTGTTACAGAACTATTCTAGGAAAAGGTATCGATGGAAGGTTTAGGTAGTGCAGAATATTACAACCACCAGCTCATGTTCAAGAGAGAGGCCAAACATCCCTAGCAGTGTCCTGATGGGCATCCCATACTTTTACTCTCTGAAGAACAGGGCTGATAGATAGATACTGCAGGAAGGCTGCAGAAGGACTTGTCATGAGGGTGTCTAGGAACAGGACAAGGGGGAATGGTTTGAAGCTGAGGCACAGCAAGTTCATGTGAGAATCATGTGAGAACCAAGGATCATGCGATAATCAAGCAGGGTATGTTTGAACTATGAAGATCGTTATGAGTTTCATCCCAAATAACCTGGAAGACATTGAGACACTGCAAAAATCTATTTCTTACCAACTGAATGAATTTAAAAAGTGTGTGAGGGCTAACAAACACCTGAGAGACGAAAGCTGTTCTGAATGGAACTCAATTTACAATTCCCTTCACAAGCTCTGCAATGAGCCATCAATGATTTTAATACTCTAACTAGAGTAGCAAGGAAAAAAAAAAAAAAAGAAAGTAAAGCTTTACTTTATCCCACATTACCTGCAACACATTAACTTGAGAAAAATCCTTTAATAATTGCTAATCTTCTAAGGCAATTTCTTGATCCTTAGCTCATCTTGTCTATTATCAAGAGGTAAAAAAGAAATAGAAAAGAAAATGTGAATGCTTCATTTATTTATCTGATATTGGCTGACTTTCAATATTTAATGAATATTTTCCCACGTTTCAAAAAATGTAATTGTTTATCCAGTTTTAATGCAGTGTGTAAGCACATATTAAATATGGCAGACAAATAAATTTAAGAGTGTGATTTAATGAGGCAATTAAAACTAAATAATAATTTAGGAGTCAAATGTGAATTAATTAACCTTTATCTAAAGTGTGAGGAAAATGGAGAAACTTGAAAATGATCTAATCATCTAGCCAGGAACATTGTAATATGAGCATAACCTCATTGTAATATTTAGGTAATGCTGATTTTCATGCTGCAGGTCCTTGGAAATTCATACAAATTTAAAGTGAAGAGAACAGAAAATACACAAAAGGTTGTGCCACAGCTGCAAATGATTGCCAACTTCCTGAGCCCTTGCACCACAGATATTTGAAAATATTCATTTAAACAGTCTACTCCTCTCTTTTCATGGCAATAAAAACTCCATTACACTGTTTTATCAATAAATGGATCTAGGTTGAAACACAAACAAACAGAAGAATCAGGAACCTTTCAATTCCTTTACCCAACCCTATCTATACAGATTACAAATTACTGCTGGAAATCAATGGTTAGAAATGGTCTCTCAAGCCTGAAAGACCTTTAATCAGATCTGCCTGAAAACACAAAGCACTCCCAAATTATTGTCTTATGAGGGCCATTCTTCACAACTCCTCCATGTCCAAATGAAGACCTGTGATGAGTAGAGCTGCTCAGGGATCAGTACAGGGACCTGTGTTGTTTCGCGTCTTTCTCAGTGACAAGGACAATGTGTTCAAGCGTAGCTGCAGCAAGTTTCCTGATGGCACCAAGTTGTGTGGTGTGGTTGATGTGCTGGGGTGTAGTGGGTTTGCACTCTCTCTCAGCCAATAGTCTAATTTCTCACTCAGATTCTCCAGTTAGCTCAAACCAACACATGGTGGGAAGGAATACCATCTGGAGAGACCTTGACAGGGTGGAGAGGTAGGCCCATGCCAATCTCGTGAAGTTCACACAATGCTAAGTACAACATCCTGCACCCAGGACAGGGCAGTTGCCAAGGACAAATACAGACTGGATGATAAATGTTGGAGAAGAACCCTGCAGACTAGGACTTGTGGGTGCTGCTTGAAAAGGTGCTTGGCATGAGCCAGCAATGTGCTCTGGCAGCCTCAAAAGCCAACAGTATCCTGGGGTGCATCAAAAGACGTGTTGCCAGCAGGTCAAGGGAGGTGACTCTGCCCCACTACTCTGCTCTTGTGAGACCCTGCCTGGAGCACTGCATTCAGCTCTGAAGCCCTGAACACAAAACTGACATTCATCTGTTAGAGAGGGTCTAGAGGAGGGCCACAAAAAATGATCAGACCTCTGGAGCACCCCTCATACAAGGGCAGACTGAGAGAGTTGGGTGCTGCTGAGCCTGGAGAAGAGAAGGCTCCTGGGAGACCTTATAGCAGTTTTCCAGTACCTGAAGGTGAGTTATAGGAAAGCTGGAGCAGGACTGTTTACAAGGGCATATGGTGATAGGACAAAGGGCAGTGGTTTTACACGAGAGAGTAGATTTAGATTAGACATTAGGAAAAAGTTCTTTGCTTTGAGGGTGGTGAGACAATGAAACAGGTTACACAGAGAAATTCTAGATGCCCCCTCCCTGCATCTGTTTAAGACTAGTCTGGATGAGGCTTTAAGCAACCTGCTGTAGTGAAAGGTGTTCCTGCTCATGGTAGAAGGTTGGAAGGAGACAATCTTTAAGGTCACTTCCAACTCAAGCCATGCTATGATTCAATGATCTTTATAAACCCACGATTCTCCTTTACAGTCCCCCTGTAACTGGCTACTGTCACATTTAATCTCCAAGCACACTTGCTTAAGCAGTAAGGGTATTAATTAGTTAGCAATTTTGTACTGCAGATGATCTCTCACCTTTCAAATCAGCATTACCAAAGCTGAGTTGGGCAAAACAATAATGGGATGTCAGAAAGACTAAAACTGATTTCTGACCCCATTTAAACTATGGATCTGCATGAAAGGGAGAAGAGAGAGAAATATGAATCCAAGTGGGTTTGTACAGAATAGGCTTAAGGAAAGAAAAAGAAAGGAACATTATGATGGAAATGCCCTGTGAGATGGTGGAGATACTCATAGAAACAGCTCCCATGACATAGCTCTTCTGATAATTTTGTAGCTAAATTCATATTAGCTTATTTTAAGAGTAGTAAACAAAGTTAAAAACGATTAGTCAGTGTTTGTCCATCTCTGGTGCCTTTGTGCCTTAAAGGGTATCTACTCAAAACAATAATCATATAATATTTTAATGATCAATAGCTCTTTAGCTTTTCAGATTTTTATTTTAGCATTTATTTGTAGCTGAAATTGAACTGGCTCAGTCCATGAGCTTCAATAAACTTTTAGTCAGAAATTCAGTACCAAATGCTCCCAGCGATGTCTGCAAACAGTAACCACTTTATTGATTAATTGTTTTCCAAGATTAATCAAGGTTAGAATATAATCAAAATTTCTTGCAGTAGTATTTTGCAAGTTTTCTTAATTAGTTGACTTTCTTAATTTTTCTGTTCTTTTTCTCTTGTTTTCTTTTGAAAAGGCATGAAAATTATGATAATGGATAAATATATTTGAGGAATTATGAATTGATTCATTGCCTTCCTAGATTCTGATCTGTCTCTTTTCCTACTTGTCAATTAGTGACATCATCCAGAAATTTAATCTTCTTAACTTCTAAGAATACATAAAAATAAATTGAGCTTCAAATAACTTTTCTACAGGAAAGTAATTTTTTAATAGTTACGTGTTGTTAATGCAATGGAAAGGAAAAAAAATAAGTTCAAAGCAAAAAAGAATGAGGATGAATATCTCAAAAAACAAACAAAGAAAGAAAACCAAAACTGACCCAAAAAAAAAAGCAAACAACAAAGCTCCAAACAAACAAATCCCAAAGAAACACAATGAAACAAAACAAAAAATTTCTTTTTTTTGACCACTTTGAACTTAAATTGCTACCACATTCTGCTTAAGTAATAAAATTTGCCTCTGCATGTAGCAATTTTTATTGCTGTGAATGAAGATCAGCTCAAGATATGATCCTGCTGGAAACATCCTTAGCTCTGAAAACCTATAAAATACAGACTTTTTCCTACTGCAGGAGAAACAAGGGGGATTTGTTGGTTGAGAGGGGGTTAATNTTTTTTTTTTTTTTTTTTCCTAATGATGCATCTGCTCTGAAGTGATGAAATTGCTGACTTGTGTGATGACAGCCTGAACAATGATTGCTGTCAAAGGGAGAATACCTTTTATCTCCAAACTTCTGAAATATTAAAGCAGGGACAGCCAACAGATATTTTGTTTTTCTTTCTTTCTTTTCCTCTATTTTTTTTTTTTAAATGACCTTCCAATTACCTTTTCTTTTAGTTCTACTTTTGTTGCACGAAAAGGAAGCCAAAAAATGGATGCTTGTCACAATCCTTTTTTCTTTTTTTTCTGATGAAAGATTTCTTCTGTGTTCTGTGTAAAATAATCTTTGAATTAGAACTTCACAACTACAGCAACATGCTCCTAGACTTGTAGACTTTTTTGTATAATGGGCATCTGAAGCTCTACTGAAAATCTGAATAGGAAAGAGAATTAAAAAAGGAGTCCATCCTTGATATGAAAACCTTTTTTTTTTCCTAGTAAAAAAAAGTAAAGAAACTTAAAAGTTTTAGAACTGACAATAGCACACAGACAATCAGGCACATATAAACACATGTTAAAATCTGGTTTTTAAAAGTGAAAACCAGACAGATCTCCTCAAAGTGAATGTTAGGAACAATTTTTTTACCCTGTTCCAGTGTTCCACTGGAACAGGTTGCCCAGGGAGGCAGTTTCAGCCCCATCCCTGGTGATATTCAAGGTGAGGCTCAACAGGACTATGGGCAACCTGATCGAGTGGAGGAGTCCCCTGAGTACTGCAGAGGCAGCTGGACTGCATGACCTTTGGAGGTCCCTTCCAACCCAGACCATTCTGTGATTCTAAGAAAAAAGGTCTAAATTACATTTCATCACAGCTGTCTGTTATACTTCATCACAAGAGAAAGGCACCACAGAAAGGTTAACATGAGATTACTTAAACAGTTTTGAATAAAAATTTATAAGATTTCTTAAGATTAATTTATTCTTTTCACTCTTGATACTTAATCCCTGCAGAGTATTAACAATTGCAATGTCTCTGAACATACTGGAGAAGAAAAGGCTCTGAAAAGACATTACTGTGGCCTTCCAATACCTGAACAGAGCCTACAAAAAAGCTGGTGAGGAATTTTGTAGGGTGTTGGGCAGTGATAGGACTGGGGGGAATGGATCCAAGCTAGAGGAGGGGAGATTTAGATTAGACATTAGGAAGAAGTTTTTCAGCATGAGGGTGGTGAGACACTGGAACAGGTTGCCCAAGGAGGTGGTGGAATGCCCAACCCTGGAAGTTTTTGAGGCCAGGCTGAATGTGGCTCTGAGCAACCTGAGCTAGTAACAGTGTCTCTGCCCATGGCACAGAGAATGGAACTGGCTGATACTTCAGCTCCCTTCCAAACTTGAAAATTAGGTGATTCTTTGATATCTTGACATGAATTCCTTTATACCACGTGCATCCCAGCTTAACTTTTATTTCTGCAAAAATCATGACTTACTGCTCTGAAGTCAGTTTTGAGTATATCTTTAAAGGAGCATTTGGAAGGTATTTAGTTAATTCAAAGAAAACTTCTGAATTTCTCAGGTAAACTAAATTTTATCTGTGTACTGTTGTTACAAATCTTCCTTATGCTTCAAAGTACTTTTTAAAGAATAGAATAGAATGGAATAGAATAGAATAGAATAGAACAGAACAGAACAGAATAGAATAATCCAGGTTGGAAGAGACCTCCAAGATCAGCCAGTCCAACCTATTACCCAGCCCTATCCAATGGCACTAAGTGTCCCATCCTGTCTTTTCTTGAACACCTCCAGGGAAGGTGACTCCACCACCTCCCTGGGCAGCCCATTCCGATGCCAATCACAATCTGTGAAGAACTTCTTCCTAATATCCAGCCTATACCTCCTCTGGCACAACTTGAGACTGTGTCCCCTTTGATACTTGTGATAAAAAGATTTGCAGACCTTCATATTCAAGTGGAATTAAATTCTCTCTATGACATTTATTTTGGATAAGTATCTCAGGAAAATGAAAACAAACTGTAACTTCGTGTTGGAAGACATAAACATTTAATATCAGGAAGATAGGGGAAGATTTAGGCAGAAGGAGTTAATGCTTTGCTGTTATTCTGTGGAAGAGGAATTGTGATTTCCAAACAGCTTCAGTTTATTTTTGCCCGTCACAAATGCATTAACTCAGAAATATGGTTTGCCATTTGCCTCAGAGGGATAGCTGCTATAAATAAGAAAAATACTGTTAAATTAGGCTATTATATTTTCTTAATATACATTATAATTAATAAATTTGCTTATGTACCTTTTTGCCTGCTACCGGATCTCATCCTTAATTTATTCACACCTTCTAATTCTGTCAGCTTCATTGTTACCTATTATTATTCTTATTATTATTTAGATAATTAAGTGAAGTGTTATGGAACTCTGAAGGAGCTGCATTACATTCTTTAGGAGCTACCATGACTTTTGAAGATGCCTTTGTCCCTACCCCTACGATTTGATAAATAATATGGTAGATTTCTGCAAAGCACATGAGGAGGATTTGTTAGGCAAAACATAACAGTGTTAAGTTTTGAATCACTTTATTTTTTTGGGGAAAAAAAGAAAAAGTATTTTATAAAAGCTTGCATGGCTAAAGCCTGTAATTTTTCTTCTGTTAGAATTTATCTGCAGAAAATACATAGAGCCCCATTTTGCCAAAATTCTTATCCGTTAATCAAGAAAAACTTCTTATCCAGGTTGTTTTTCTTTATTTTGAAACTGGATAAATATTTCTCTCTTCTGCTGTACAATTAGGCACTGGAATGGATGGCCCAGGGAGGTGATGGAGTCACCATCCCCCCCAGGTCTTCAAGAAAAGATTGGATGTGGTGCTTGGTTGCATGGTTTAGTTGATGTCGTGGTGTTAGGTTATAGGCTGGACTTATTGATCTCAGAGTTCTTTTTCGGTCTCAACAGTTCTGTGGTTCTGTAATATATTATCTTCTCCCTCATGTGAGACTGCATGTATTTTGTATTAGCTCTTCATTCACCTCAAACCAGCTGGTAAGCAGTTGATATCTTTGATCAGTGGATTCAGGAGTTGATCTCTGATAGATTCTATGGTCCTGCTCTGGCAATGGGGTTGGACCTGAATCTCCAGAGGTCACTTCCAACCCCTAATATCCTGTGATCCCATGATCCTGTGACCCAGGATCTGAATTCAAGAATGCACAGATTTGGATTGTGGCCATTTGAGCTATATTTCTAGCTCAGATATAAAAAAGACTGGGAACAGAGAAACTTAGAAGTTGAAGAGTATTGGAGTGATGAAGTGAACGTTCCAGGGATAGACCATAAAATGGCAACAATGGATAAGTTGATGTAATTCAATTGGAGCATCAAAAGCTTATGTCTAGAAGCACAATTTTATCTGCTTTTTGCTGCTGCTGCTGCACCTGCTGCTATCTTCTCCCACTGCTGTTTAGGCTGCTCCTTTGCTGCTTCACCACCACTTGAACCCATCCCCATCTTCTTTAAGGTTATTTTATTCTGTAGTAGTTTATTCTCCTTACACTGTTATAAGAAAAGCAATTCCATTTTCCTTTTGACTTTCCAAATTCTGAGTTGCAGTGAATTTACTCTACTGGGGGAGGGATCCTCTCTAACCCATCATAGAGATTGAAGGCAGAAGAATGGACAGAGTCCTCCTCAGACACCAGTCACTGAAGAAGATAACTTGACCTTTATGATCCCTCAGAAATAAATCAGACACAATGTACATGGAATGGAATCCCTTCTTGGTCAGTTTAGGGTCACCTGTGGCCTGTATCTTCCTACTTCTTGCTTTAAGGCACCCCAGTGTGGTACACAAGATTTAGTGGTGACCTTGGTTTCTGTAAGGGAATATGTAAGCAAAAGCCTTTCTAAATAACAGTCCTTAAAACTAGCTATAAACATCAAACATTATCACTGCCTGCAGATGAATGCCATTAACTTCAGAAAGTGCTGTCACTTAGAAAAGACTGAGCTCTGAAGTAGAATCATAGAATCATAGAATAGAATCATAGAATGGTTTAGGTTGGAAGAGACCTCAAAGATCATCCAGTTCCAAGCCCCTGTGCCATAGGCAGGGACACCTCCCACTAGATCAGGTCGCTCAAGGCCTCATCCAGCCTGGCCTTGAACACCTCCAGGGAGGGAGCAGCCACAACCTCCCTGGGCAGCCTGTGCCAGTGTCTCACCACCCTCACTGCAAACAACTTCCTCCTAACATCCTGTTTATATCTCCCCTCTGATAGTTTAAACCCATTGCTCCTTGTCCTACCATTAATAGACCTTGTCAGTAGTCCCTTCCCAGCCCTCCTGTAGGCCCCCTTCAGATATTGGAAGGCTACTATAAGGTCTCCTGGCAGCCTTCTCTTCTCCAGGCTGCACAGCCCCAACTCTCTCAGCCTGTCCTCAGAGCAGAGCTGCTGCAGCCCTCTGAGTGTATCTGTGACTCTCCTCTGGACTGGCTTCAACAGTTCCATGTCCTTCTTGTGCTGGGGACTCCAGAACTGCACACAGTACTCCAGGTGGTGTCTGACGAGAGCAGAGCCAAGGGGCACAATCCCCTCCCTTGCCCTGCTGCCCACAGCTGCTCTTGCTGCAGCCCAGCACACAGTTGCTGTCTGGGCTGTGTGTGCACACTGTTGGATCATGTTGAGCCTCTCATCCACCCAGACTCCCAGGTCCTTTTCCTCAGGGCTGCTCTCCAGCCACTCACCACCCAGCCTAAGTATAAAAACACTGAGCAGGATTAGCCTTGTTCTAGCTCAGATAAGGACAAGTTCATCAGAAACCCTTCTATAACACTGTTGTGATCTGAGGGTAATGGTGGGACTGCTGCTAGTCACGATGTATTTCCTGAGATATCCATTCCACAGGAGACACCTGCAGATACTAATGATGGTTGAGAAAGATTAACTGCTTGTAGATGAGATGTAAATACCTGCTCAGCATGCAAACAACAGTCTGTAAAAGAATCAATAACTCCAATGTCTGCTAGACTGCTAACAAGAAAAAAAAAAAAAGATACTGGTATTGTAGACTTAATTATTTAGGGTGTTGAAGATGGCTGTAGTTGGTAAGATGAAAATAAAACATAGTACTGCAACCTAGGATGTATAGAGCTATAAAAACATGGCCTGAACATTCACCTTAGGAAAGAAAAAAAAAATATTAGCAGATTCTTTTTTTAGAAATTATTTTAATAGGAGATAGAGGCTGATTAATTCAGGCTGCCAGATAATCAAGGTTTGCCTTTGATTTTATGTAGGGATTTGAGCTCTGACTAAATGTGAACAATACTTTCCCATAAATCAGGCAGACAGCTTAGCCTTTGACTCATTCTGCAAAACAAATATCCACCATTAAATGTTTCACTGAGATACCTTTTTATTTCTCCATATACACACACAATTGAGGCTGGTTTAGAAAAGTTCTTTCATGTATAGAAAGCTGAAGTATGACTTATGGTGCTGTTACCTTACTTATGTTTCTATTGTAGTTAATAGCATTACAATAGATAAAATGTTATTCAGTAAAGCCTAAGTGTATGGATGCTGCCTTCCTCATTCTATAACTCCACAGGGTAAAAGTGCTGATCTTAAAATCACAAAGGACAATGCTGTACTCAAAATGTGCAGCTTCTGATCTGTGCTCGGTCTCACGAATTTGTTAACCACCTAGACCAAAAAGATACTTCTGCACTGCCAGTGCCCAGCTGCTTTTCCCTCCTAAGTCACTCAATATCAGATACTTCTCACTACTAAAATTCTGCTGTGGTGCAGCATTTGTGCAACTGGCCTTGCTTATTAAAATCACTGACTCAAGATGCCAGTAAGACAGCAGAGTCCCTCACTCCAGATCCAAAGTCAGAATCGCCTTTGTTCACCAATCAGACACTCAACAGTCTTGATTGAAGTCCTGGAGCCTCCTCACAGACAAACTTCTGAGCATTCTGCTCTGCTATCCAGGGACAGGAGTGTGCATATCCGACTGCAGAGGGCAGGCTACACTGCCAGACAGTGGGAGATGTCCTAATTTCTTTGGGTTAGGGTGAGAATGCTGAAAGAAGCATTGGTGCTGTACGTATGCCTCCAGCCTCATCCTCTAGTAGATGTGCTACGTTTTGGATGGAGATTACTAAGCAACAATTATTTAGGGTAGAAGGGAACCTGTGTGCTCAGAAACATAGTGGGGAAGTGATGTCAACGTATCACTGTTTTATCTGAGTCTGATTTTTCTCTGCTCTCATTACAACTGTGAAAATCTCCTCTGGTGCACTTCTACCATCTGCAATTGAAAGAGAAAGATTAATGCATGGCTGGAAAGGCTACCTGCCCAGAAATTTACAGGCTGTATTTCAGCAGCAGCAAAGCCATAGTGCCAGTTTAGGTGTAAATCCCAGAACATCCCATAGAGACCTAAGTACATGTGAGAATGATGTGACTTGGCCCAGTTCAATAATACGAAACAACCTGCCCCTGCTTCAATCAAGTATCTAAGGAAGGCTCCATTTGCACTTCTGTGTCAAAGAAGGTAAACTGGGAGCAATATTTAATCCCTGAGCAGTCATTCCTTGCAAGAGAGCCTGTCTGTACAATTTCTTCACTGCTGACCCATTTGTAATCACCGTGCAGAGCTTCACTCTGCGATCAATACTCGTGGGATTTACAGGACTAACTCTTATTAATGCCAAAGGAATTTATGTAGGGTTAGTCCCTAAGCACTGCTAGCTGACCAGAGCCTATAACCAATAACTGCTGGCCAAAGCTAGGATGTTGTATGCAATTTGAGGATTATAATGATATATTCAGCTTTTTTTTTTTTTTTTCTTCAGTTATTTTTTCTGCTTTATTCATCAGAAGCTACAGATGCAATTGCTGGAATAGCACATCAACTTCAAGAGGGTATTCCTAACACAGGTAAGACTCAGTTTCTGAGCAATTAGTACAGCCAAAGAAAGACTTCCCCCCGCCCCCCCAACCTTGATAGCCTGGGACAATTTGAGGTCAGCAGAATTATTGTCTATGACAGTAAACAGCTTTATTAAATAGATCAAACAGAAATTTCACAATCTGCTTGGTCCTTAATTACCTGCAAATTTAAATCCCTATTTTATTGAAAGTCTCAGGTGTTCTTCTCAAAATCTCTATTAAAATGCAAATAGGTCATAACATAATTGAAGCTATTTAAATAAGGTCTATTTCCTTCACCACTTTGTCCTGTCATGAGTTTGTGAAAACTTGGGTTATTTGAAAGGACAAAGACTACAGTGAGGTTAGTGAGAATGGTGAAGAGCATGTGGAGACTGTCCAATTTTTTCCGTTCTTTTTTTCAGCATGTAACAGAAAAACTCCCTAATACTGAAGAGTAATAATAATATCTCTAGCTTATGAGGAAACAGAGTTTCGCATGAGGCAGAGTTTATCACTGGATTTCACTACCCCAGTAAGTCATTAACATAAACCATGTCTCCTCTCTTTTTTTCATGATGTCTACAACTACGTGAAGGGACATTGTGGAGAGGCTGCTGCTGGGCTCTTCTCACAGGGAATTGGAGGCAGAACAAGGGGGAATGGCCTCAAGCTGAGGTTTAGATTGGATATTAGGAAAAAGTTTTTCATGGAGAGAGTGGTCAGGGACTGGAATGATCTGCCCAGGGAGGTGGTGGAGTCAGCAACCCTGGATGTCTTTAAGGGTGGTTTGGATGTGATGCTTAGGGAGATGGTTTAAGGTGAATCTTGTAAAGTAGGGTTCTAGCTTGTACTTGGTGATCTTGAGGGGCTTTTCCAACCTGGATATTTCTGTGATTCTGCAATGTGACAGAGGGTTGTGAGCAATGGTGCAGAGTCCAACTGGAGACCTGTAGCTGGTGGTGTTCTACAGAGGTTAGTACTGGGCCCAGTCTCACTCAACATCATAAGCAACCTGGATTAGGGGGGATAAGAATACCCTCAGCAGGTTTGCTGGTGATAATACATTAGGAGGTTTAACTCATACATCAGGTTTAACTCATACATCATACATGTGGAGACCTGAACAGACTGGAGAACAGGGCAAATTGGAACCTAAAGAAATTTTTAAAAAACTAAGTGTAGAGTCCTGTACCTGGAAGGGGAACAATATCATACATCAGAGAAGGTTAAGGGTCGAGCTGCTGGAAAGAATCTCTGTGTAGAAGGTCCTTAGAGGCCTGTTTGAAATTAAGTTATCCGTGGGACAGCAACGTGCTTTTGTAGTTTAAGATGATTACCTCTTGCTCTGTCACAACAGACCTTATTAAATAGTCTATTGCCACCTTTCCTTCAGGCTTCCTTTAAGCACTGAAAGGATGCGTAAAGGTCTCCCTGAATGAACAGCAACTCTCACCATTTCTTCATAGGAGAGGTGCTCCATCCCTGAGGAAGCTGGGCTTGTTTAGCCTGAAGAGCTCATTGTTGTCTACAACTACCTGAAGGGAGGTTGCAGCCAGGTGGGGTTGGTCTGGAGGTGTTCAACGAAAGACTGAATGGGGCACTTAGTGCCATTGGATAGGTGATAGGTTAGACTGGATGATCTTGGAAGTCTCTTCCAACCTGGCCTATTCTATTCTACTCTACTCTACTCTACTCTACTCTACTCTACTCTACTCTACTCTACTCTACTCTACTCTACTCTACTCTACTCTACTCTACTCTACTCTACTCTACTCTACTCTATCCTATCCTTCCCAAACCAAGGGCTCTAGAGCTGGACCCAACACTACAGGAGAGTTCTCACCGGAGCACAGTAAAATGGAAGATTCCACTCATACAGTCTGGTGGCCACAATATTTTAATGTGTTTTTTACAGTAACTCTCGTGCAGGCTTGAGTCATAAAACTTGTTTGAAAAACATTTTTGATCAAGCATATTGGGTTTAATCTGGTAATATCTAGGTAGAACATTGTGGGCATGAACTCTAAAGGAGGTTACTTTGGGAAATCTGTTCCTTTTGGGCTGGTTAAACTTCAATTTGTGTAAATAAATATCGAAGATAGCTTAAAAAAAATGGTTTATTACTAAAAAGGAAGAGAAGAAAAAGATTGGAGGCCATCTGTGTAAAACTGTTGTATTTCTTTTAATAAGATTTTTTTTTAAAACCCAAACCCATTCTTTATAATTGATTTTCAGAACTTCTGCCAACACTAACTGAAAAACATGAAGAAACCTGATATAATTTTACATGGCATTTATTTCTTTTGTTTGGGAAAAGGCAGACTGTTCTAATAATCTAGAAATCTTATTTCTCCTTTCTTAACACTTTCTCTTTGTTCCCTTTAAAGAATAAGTTGAGTTTCACAGTGTTAGGAATGATTTTATCTATTAGGACTCTGTCTGCCTTGGCAACATATTCAGACTACTGAAGAGAAAAGTCCTTTGAATGCCTAGTTGCAGCCTTTCACCTTTGCTCCTTGCTCTCATGAAAGAGGAAGTGTAGGAGCTGAGTAATGCTTTCAGTGCCAAGTAACCCCAACTACAGAGCTCATTTTAGAGACCCCAGGAGTGTCACTCAGAAGACAGACTCCTTGACACCAAGGAAAAAAAAAAAAAAGATCTTTTATTTTGATTATCACAAGAGCCCTATTGTTAGTGATTGCTAGAAAGGGATAAAGAGAAGAGAAAGAGTGAGGGAAAAAAAATCCAAAAAAACAACCCAACCAGCCCCAAACAAAAAAACAAGACAGAAAAAAAAAAATCCCAAAAGAAAAAAAATAAAAACCCAAACCAAAAACCACCTTCAGAGGCTTTTAAGGAGCTTTGGGCTTTGAAAAAAATGAATAAAACATTGCATTCAAAATCCCTTTGTGCATTACAACAAAGAGATAAAAGTTTATCACAAAATAAAAGGTCTGGCAACTTCAGCAAATATATCCACAGAATTAGAACTTACAAAGAGTTGTAAATAAAGAAGAAAATATAAATCAAGTGCAAACCGCTAAAGCAAAGTTTGCCATCTGTGTTTGAAGGTTATTGGGATGTTCTTTGTTGGAAGATGAACTTTTTCAATTAATGACTATGTAGATTTAGATCAGTAATTCCTTTAGTAATTATACTCTGTGTAAAGAAGGAATTATATGCCTTGTAAGCATGTTCCCTTCTATCAAAGTAGATTTGTGCAAAAACTGAATTAAGAAGATAGTTTATCAGCAGCGGTTCGCATAATAGATATGTCAGTCATTTTATCCTGGGAGTCATGGGCAAAATGTAGAGTTTATGATTACCAAATAATTAGATGAATTCTCTTCTCCAAACATGTATTTTCACCTGTCAGGGTGCAACTCTTTTTATCTGTTATGTTCAGGACGAAGAAAGTGAATGGAAGTAGGGATTGGTCCTGATTGCTTTGTTGCTGAATTGATCAAAATTTCTCTTCTGTTTCCTGATTTTACTGAATCATTTTCAGCCTTCAATGGGTTCCCATCATCAGCTCCCTTGTCTATTATTTGGTACTTGAATCTGAAATAATGTTTCAGAGCGGAATCAGCTGGATGCTGTAGTATGAGGGGGTTTTGGATTTTGTTTGGTTTTGGTTTTTGTGCCTCAAAGAACATGTTCCAAACAAATGTTTTGAGAAAAACTGAAGGAACTCAGATGTATTCATCTTAGAAAGGCTGGCATCTGCTTCACTCACATGACTTTAACACCAGATCATTCATTCAGCAGAGAGATAAATCAGTCTAAAATACTTACAAAAGAAGACACCAGTGGCTACTAAATGAAATTCAGTTGAGCCTCATCTTCCCAGACACTTCTCAGACTATTCCACAAGATGGATTAATATGAAAGGTTATTATAAATCTGTTTCCACTGACTTCAACCATCAGTAGCGATGCCAGAGAATAAGAAAATGAGAAGTGTTTTCAGCAATAGATGAATACAAAGGGTGCCTGGCCAAACTAGAAATTAAACTATATCTGTTACCAAAATAATAGAAATAAGTTATTTTTAGCTTTAATATTAGCTTTTCTTTCTCTGCCACCACACTACCTACTTCCTTTCCCCCTATTATCTTTCCTTTCATTTATTTAGCACTTGCTAACTGGAGTCAATGTTGGTTTTGTTTCTCTCTTTGTTTTAGTACATCTGCACATCTTGAGAGCGAGATACTGAGGTGTCAGCAGTGTCCTACTTCTTCCTGCCCTATTGCAAGCTTCTGGTTGTATTTCTGTTTTCCCTAACATTTTTTTTTCCTTTCTCCTGGATGATTAGAAAGATCATAAAATTGAACAATTCACAGAATTGCAGAATTAACCATGTTGGAAAAGACCTCTAAGATCATCAAGTCCAATTTATCACCTAACCCTTCTAATTAACTAACCCATGGCACTGTCTCATCCAGCCTCCTCTTAAACAACTCCAGGGATGGGGACTCTGCCACCTCCTCGTTCCAATGGTCAATTACTCTTTCCATGAAGAACAAGAACAATTCTTTATCATTATGTGATTATGTCTCAGAAGAAGAAAGCAAGATCCTTAAGGTAAATATTTTGCCATAGTCAAACATATGAGTCAATAGATCCCAGGTCCTCCTCAAAGAGATTGTGTGGTATAGTGATTTTATTTACATAATACCAACATCAATCTTTTCTTCTACTTTCCAGTAGAGCAATACCTGTTCTGACCTTCTAGTTTAGATTATTTCCATCACCATTTTCATTATTATTTACATAATGGGAATATTTTTCTCCAGCAGCAGCGTTTTCTCTTTGATATGCATTTTGCCTCTGAGCACATCAGCGATGGAAGTATCATTACTGAACTACAGAATAGAATATAAAAATGGAAAAAGGAAATTAAAAAAAAACCCAAAAACGTGGACAGTTTCTTCCCTTTCTAATATTGCTGCTTGCAGGAGAAATAGACATGATTGCTAGAAACGCACAGGAAGAGTCTCACTGAGTTTGTTTGCCAGTAGTAATATGGATGTGGAAGTAAGTCTAGAAACGATTAATGTTATGCAGATACCCTGTAAAGACTGGAGAGGCTTTTGTCATTTTGTCATTTTGCCATTCTCCAATGGCATTTACAAAGCTGCTCATATTGGGTGAACCCAGAACTTGCTTATTCTTATTTGGGCAAGACACTAACATGTACCTAAACACCCATGGGTACCTGTTTATCACTTTGGGAGGGAACATAATGACCCAAGCCTTTGTTTTCCTCCCCCCCTTGCTTCCCCCATTAGCAGAAGGTTGGGGGACACAAGGACATGTTTAAGGCCTATTATCCTTCCATGGCAGCAAGCTTTTACAAAATCATTACAAAATTTTGTAAAGGTATTTAGGCTGGATATTAGGAAGTTCTTCACAGAGAGAGCAATTTGCCATTGGAATGGGCTGCCCAGGGGGGTGGTGGAGTCACCATCTCTGGAGGTGTTCAAGAAAAAGAAAAACAACTCACATTTTGCCAAACACCAAAAGAATCCCAGCCTGCAGAGGGAGAGATCTCCCTTTTTGTGTCCTGTAAATCAAATCTGACTTTCCTGGTATCCATGGAGCTACTGTGTTTTAAGTCTAGTGCAAGGGAGAACAAACTTGAGCTTCCTGCTCCTGTGATACTGTGCATCTCAGCATTTTTGCCTTCGTACTCTCAGATTTATTTATAACTGTTTATATTAAGACTAATAATGACCTCTAGGTCAGTTGTTTCCTGGCAACTAATCACTCAGTGTACCAAGAGCCTAAGGCAAAGCCTGTGGGCCACATCTCACCTGCCTGGTGACTCCCTGCCTGTTAGAAACAGCTTCCTCTTCTTAATTTAAGTTCTTTGTGAACTCCAACAATCAGAAGGGTTTGATTTTTCAGGTACAGATTCCAACATCCACCTTCCTGTGTTCTCTCCAATTAATGCTTCAAGTGCCCTCGAAATGCATAAAAGAAAATTGGATTCTTTTTTCTTGTCTAGGTATTTAAGTTTTTAGATTTTGGGGAACAAGCAGCTGAAGAAACTGGGCCCAAGTCTGCAGAAAAGAAGGCTGAGGGAAGACCTCATTGCACTCTACAACTACTTGAAAGGAGGTAGTAGTGAGGTGAGGTTTGGTGGCTTCTCTCTAGTAACAAGTGATAGGACAAGAGGTAATAGCCCCAAGTTGCACCAGGGAAAGTTTAGATTGGATATTAGAAGAAACTTCTTCATTGAAAGGGATATTAAGCATTGGACTAGGGAGGTGGTAGAATCCCCATCAATAGAGGGTTTTAAAAGGTACACAGATGTGGTGCTAATGGACATGGTTTAGAACCAGACTTGGTAGTCAGGTAATGGTTGGACTCAATGACCTTAAGGAGTTTTGTTTTCTGTGGAAGGTTACTTTGTAAATATTATTATTGGAAGGGAAAGGACTTTTCTATGTGGTAGGGTGATCATAGAATAGAATCAGAATGGTCTAGATTGGAAAGGACCTCAACGATCATCTAGGCAGGGACACCTTCCACTAGAAGAGGTCACTCAAGGCCTCATCCAACCTGGCCTTGAACACCTCCAGGGAGGCAGAAGCCACAACCTCCCTGGGCAACTTGTGCCAGTGTCTCATCACCCTCACTGCAAACAATTTCCTCCTAACATCCAGTATCCATCTCCCCTCTGACACTTTAAACCCATTACCCCTCATCCTGTCATTAAAAGACCTTGTCAATAGTCCCTCTCAAGCCCTCCAGTACCCCGCTTCAGATACTGGAAGGCCACTCCAAGGTCTCCTGGAAGCCTTTTCTTTTCCAGGCTGCACAGCCCCAACTCTCTCAGCCTGTCCTCATAGCAGAGCTGCTGCAGCCATCTGAGCTTCTTTGTGACTTCCTCTGGATTGTCTCCAACAGTTCCACATCCTTCTTGTGTTGAGGGCTCTAGAACTGCACACAGTACTCCAGAGCAGAGCAAAGGGGCAGAATCCACTCCCTTGCCCTGCTGGCAACACTGCTCTCGATGCAACCCAGGACACAGCAGTGTTTCCCAAGGGCATCTAAATTCTTCATTAACCACATCTGAGCTTGAAGTTTGTCCAGTAACGTCTATATCTTGAAACGTCCTCTGTTGTCAAATGTATCTAAATTAAAGTGGAATATTTTATCCAGGAAGCTGTAATTATGTAATTTCCTAATTTTAAATGCCAACATTTGTAATAATTCTGAGTTGTTGTTTTAGTTGTTTTTTTCAAGATAACCTTCTGTTTGCCATTTCCTAGACTCTCAAAGGGAAAAGTTGTAGAGTAAAAGAGGCTGAGCAAAGATCGGTCAGAACTCCTTGGAAGTGCAGTTTACTCCAAAAGAAACACTGGCTTGTCTCTTGTGGAACAACCATTAGTCATAATGCACTGCCCATTGTGCAGGCCACTTTTTGATGGCAGAGAAAATGTAATTTTTGACAGTGAACTCCATAAAACAGGATTGATGAGATTTACAGATCCTGATTTTGGTAATCCCTTGTGCTTCTGCCTGCCTCTTTGTATTACACTTATCTTCTTTCTGCCCTGGTATCTCCTGTTCTTCACACCTTTAAATTTTATTCATTTCCTCGTGAATTTTCTAGCCTGTATTCCCACACATAACTTCCTTGTATTTAGAGAATCATAGAATGAGCCAGGTTGAAAGATACCTCTAGGCTCATCCAGTCCAACCTATCAACCAGCCCTATCCAATCAACTAGACCATAGTACCAGGTGCCCCATCCAGGCTTTTCTTGAACACCCACAGGGATGATGACTCCACCACCTTCCTGGGCAGCCCATTCCAATGCCAATCTCTCTCTCTCTGTCAAGAGCTTCCTCTTAACATCCAGTCTATACCTCCCTCAGTACAACTGGAGACTGTCCCCTCATTCAGTTGCTGGTTGCCTGGGAGAAGAGCCCAACCCCACCTGGCTACAACCTCACTTTAGGTAGAGATCAATGAGGCCACCCCTGAGCCTCCTCTTCTTCAGAAAAACAAACAAGACTGAAGGCTTTCTCATTTTTGTAGTGAAGGGATGAGGACACTAAAAGGATGAGACGGTTTCAGGATTCACTGGAAATCCAAGCAGCTTTCTTATTTTCAGTAGTCTTACATATTTGTGTAGATTTGCATTTATAAAACCTGGAAAAGCAACTACATTCAGGCAGAATTACACAGAAATTATCAAATGTATATTTTCTGCCTTGTAGAAGATGGTATCCTTTGCACAATTTCTGCTTTCCAGCTCTTGACATCTAGGGCTTCCTAGACAACCAGCTGAAAGAAATCATTCATGTGAGCAAATCTGTGTTTTCTTCTTTTATTGTAGCTTACTGAGCTTTTCCACAATGACTAATCCCAGGACAAACTGTGTAAAACCAACCAAAAAAAAATATGTAAGAGGAGCTCTCATTTCATGATGCTATATTAAAACAAATATGCACATTTGTCCCGAAAAGGTCAGTGTTGAAAATAACAAATCTTTTCATTATGAACTAACATAGCTCTTTTGATGCACTTACAATGCCTTCACATGTACAAAGCCTGGAAGATGAAAAGAACTCAGGATTTTTTTTTTCGTAAGCAAGTTTTCTGACACTTGTGGCAGGCTGCAAATGGGTGACAATATTGATCTGTGGTAACCTTACCATTCCTGTAATCAGTCTTTTCCATCTTCAGTCCCCAGTATCCCCCTGTCTCTTCTCATTGAATCTCTCCTAGCCAACTGTTACCTTCAAAAAGGGTTATAAACCTGGATTTGTTTGTGAGGATATTTGTTTGTAAGCTATGCA
>VWZI01010222.1:116517-142163 GCA_013396835.1 Psilopogon haemacephalus
GCAGCCAGTGGTGGTTTAAGCGGTTACTTGTGTGTCCCCCCCCCCACCTTTTGATATAAACTCCGGCTAGGACTCAGAAGACTGGAAGCTGATAAATCAAGCTTTATATTTACAGCTTTGCACAATATTCAAGCAGATATTTACAAGGTATAACAGATATTTACACACAACCCATGTCCTCAGAATGACAGGTTCACACACAAGATGTCAGGGGTTGGAAGGAACCCAAAGAGATCGAGTCCAACCCCAGATCATCAAGTCCAACTCCAGAAATTAGTTTACTTCCATTCTTCCCCAAAAAGCTTTAGCTGAGTTGCAACTATTTTTTCCCCCCTAATAAATAGTTTTGTTCACCTCAAAAAAATCTTTATTTAATGCTGTCTCTGTATTGTGGATTGCATCTTGCTGAAGAGCTGGATAAATTTCCCCCCACTGAGCTCCCTGCTGCAATAGTTAGATTGCTACAAGCACCTGCTCAAGCTATTTTAAACCATACTCAGTCACCTTTATTCTCTGATGAACCCTGGAGTGCAGACATATGCTGAAATGTTTAGGCACAAGTGGTATGGAGTAGTCCAGGCCCTTTAAAGCTCAGAAAATGCCACTGTCTAATTTCTCAACCAGTATTATACAATTATACACCTGGTCTTGAAAATACATCTTGGGCACTTACTTAAGAAAAGCAGCACAAGACACATTTAAAAGCTACACTCTCAGCAGTCAGTGAAGCTGAAAAGACAATGTCCTTGATGCATACATTGAATTTCACCAGCCCCTGCAGGACTAATTTGAGGGTGCTTTGTAGTTCCAAGAGAATTCAGCATGGTCCTAAAGTCTTGATAAAGTATTAACATGATCTTTTAGACTTTGTGTGAGTCCAGATACTCCTGGAGCACCATCAATTATTTAAAAGGTATGTGCTTGAAATTTATTCTTGTAGATTGTTTCAAAGATCTTCCTACAGCCTGGGAAACATTAAGGTAGGAGAGAAAGAGCTTAAACACAGTTAAAATGGAATTAGGATACCAGTCTGCTTCAAAAATTAAAAGTACATAGCTACACTTTGCCTTCATGAATAGTTTATCTGGGAGAGGACATATGGAGTAAAATATTAAATAAAAGCCCTTGGTGTCCTTTGTTTGACAGAGCATCCCATAATTGTCTAATGTTTATGCTGATCCAGTGCAAGCCATATCGTTATCTGCTGTCAACACAGTAGAGGCATTTGCAAGCCAATAGCAAAAAATTGTAGCACATTTAGCTAATGCATGGAGAGCATCTTGATTTGCTATACATGTCACCCGAGCACAGAGGAGTACACCCAGGGAAAGCAATTTGTTATGGCATGAATTTTTAAATTATGGCTTTGGCTCACTCTTTAGCAGCAGCGCTTGGATCAATGGACAGTGCTATAAAACTTATTTAGCATTTTTTAGTATCTGAAATTATCCTCCCCTCTTCAAATCTTCCCTTTGCATTACAGCACACAACAGAATGCTCCGTTTCCTCTTGAAAAGAATCAAGGACACTTGACTGTGGGTGATGGACTTACCTATTTTTCTGTATCATTTTAGATTCCTTAAGTTATTATTTTTCCCAATATTAGGCTACCAGTTATTACAAATCTACTACTGGACTTCTGCCAGAATTACTCCATTAGAAGAGTGGTTTTATGCTTACTTTCACACACTATACTGGAAATAAATCAAAGAATCACAGAAACATCCAGGTTGGAAAAGCCCCTCAGGATCACGAAGTACAACCTAGGACCCTACACTACAAGACTAACTTTAAACCATATCCCTTAAACACATCCAGGGTAGGTGACTCCATCACCTCCCTGGGCAGCTCATTCCAATGCCTGACCACTCTCGCCATGCAAATCTTTTTCCTAATGTCCAGTCTAAACCTCCCCAGTCTCAGCTTGAGGCCATTCCCCCTTGTTCTGTCTCCAATCACCTGTGAGAACAGACCAGCAGCAGCCTCTCCACAATGTCCCTTCAGGTAGCTGTAAACAGCAATGAAGTCTCCCTTCAGCCTCCTCTTCCTCAAACTACCCATCCCCAGCTCACTCAGTCACTCCTCATAAGATTTATTCTTCAGGCCCTTCCCCAGCTTTGTTTCCCTCCTCTGGACCTGCACCAGTGCCTCCACATCTCTTTTGTATTGTAGTGCCCAAAACTGAACACAACACTTGAGGTGTGGCCTCAGCAGAGGCAGGTCTAAGGAGACAATCACCTCTCTGCTTCTGCTGGCCGCAGCATTTTTTAATCCAAGCCAGGATGCCTTTGGCCTTCTTGACCACCTGGGCACACTGCTGGCTCATATTCAGCTGCCCGTGCACACTGCTGGCTCCCATTCAGCTGCCCTGGGCACACTGCTGGCTCCCATTCAGCTGCCCTGTGCAAACTGCTGGCTCACACTCAGCTGCCCTGGGCACACTGCTGGCTCACACTCAGCTGCCCTGGGCACACTGCTGGCTCACATTCAGCTGCCCTGGGCACACTGCTGGCTCATATTCAGCTCCTGTCTATTACAACCCCCAGATCCCTTTCTGCCAGGCAGCTCTCCAGCCACACTGCCCCAAGCCTGTAGCATTGATGGTATACAGTTGGTCTGTAATAATTGATGATGTCAACATCAACACAGTTATTGGTACCTTTAGTTGACAGTTTTAGTAGGCTAAATCAGCACTGCTGAAGGCAAGAAAGTAAGCTGTGAGTCACAGCTGCAAACACTTGGGATGTTGTTATAAGCCATGGCACTGACTCAGGTAGGTTTTCAGATGAACCCCCCAATTAGTTTCAGGCAGACAGCCTGGCACCAACACTGTGAAATAAAAAAAGGAAAGATTGACTAAAAACATGTGTCCCAATGGAGTGAGGTCAGGCAGACAGCAGAAAGCTTGGGTACAAGTCAAAGATCTCAAAGAGGAGAGCTAATGGCAATAATGCCAAAGGAAGCAGAGCCACTGCAGCAGTGAGTTGATGCCAAAAGGGCCACTCCACCCCTCCTGCTCCTGCTTTCTCAGCACAGCTGCTTCTCTTTTCACAGTTCAACGTTTATCCATCTCAACAGCAGACTTGTTTAGGAAACTAACTAGCAGAAAACAGCTCTGCTGTTGTGCAGTTTGTTCAGAGTTAAACTGGTTCATTTGAGTCTCCAATGAGTGCCTGAGCTCGTAAGGGAAGTGCTAGCAAGTGGGAAGGGAGGGAGGCTGCTCCTTGCAGCCACAGCTCCCTATTGCCCTTGGAGACTTCACCTCTGGAAGTACCAGATGTCTGCAAAAAAAGGGGTAAGAAAGCAGAAAGAGAACAAAGTCAGTACTGTCAGAGAATGCTGATGACAGGAGCTGTGATTACTCATCTGTCAGGATCAGATGAATCAGAGCTGACAGTGCTCTATCTCAAGGCCTACGTTAAAGCTGAGGAGAAGATAGCATAATTTAATCTTGTGCAAAGGAAAGTCACCAGACTTGAGACTTGAGGGAGGTGACTCAAAGGAGAGAGAGAAAAAAAATGTGACTGATTGGGTGAGAAAGTTAACGTTCAAAAGACTCCTCTGCTGATGTGCTGTCTTCATACACTGATCATTTTAACTCCACCTGGAGTACTGCATCCAGTTTTGGATCCCCTTTTACAAGAGGGATGTGGACATGCTGGAGCATGTCCAGAGAAGGGCCACGAGGATGCTCAGAGGGCTGCAGCACCTCTGCTCTGGGGACAGACTGAAAGAGTTGGGGCTGTTCAGTCTGGAGAAGAGGAGGCTCCCAGGGGACCTTATTGTGGCCTTCCAGGATCTGAAGGGGGCTACAGAAAAGCTGGGGAGGGACTTTTGAGGCTATCAGGGAGTGACAGGACTAAGGGGAATGGAGCAAAGCTGGAGGTGGGGAGATACACACTGGACATGAGGAGGAAGTTGTTCAGCATGAGAGTGGTGAGAGCCTGGAATGGATTGCCCAGGGTGGTGGTTGGGGCCAGATCCCTGGAGGTGTTTTTGGCCAGGCTGGCAGAGGCTGTGTGCAGCCTGATCTAGGGTAGGGTGTCCTTGGGCATGGCAGGGGGGTTGGAACTGGATCATCTTTGCAGTCCTCTCCAACCCTGACTGATTCTATGATTCTATAATTCTAAGATTCTTCATAAAATTGATGACTATTGAATAGTTTGTATCTGATTTTTGAATGTCTGCTTCTGTGAGAGAAAATATCTTACAGCCATGGCCTCCTTGCAAGGCAGAGAGATATCAGTAAAGTCTCTACCACAGCTTGAAGTTTTTGAAAGCACAAGACATCTAAAGCAAGCCTGCAAGTCCCTCTGTGAACAAAGTGTGCTAGTAGGAGATATGGTAGCTATCATATATAAAACTCAGACATATCAATGTCATTTTAAAACAGAGAAGGAAAAAAAAAAGAAATGTTTATGGGAATGTCTGTGGTTTATGGAAGCTGAGGAGGCAAGAAAAGAGCTTTGAAGTGATATAAGAATTTGCAGATGTATAGCAGATCCCCTTCCTGGTTCCTGATTCTGCCATAAGTCCCATATTCAGAATGTCATAAAGTGTAGTTGTTCTGTAAGTTGATCCTGCATAAGAGACAGGACTCAAAAGTCAGTGCCTGTCTAGGCTCTATATGTGAAGCCAACACATGCCCCAGCACACCACTGGACTCTCGTTTACTGAAGCAGGTTCAGCAAAAGAGTTGCCATTTATTCTCCAGGAAAGAGCACATCATGACAGGACACCAGGGCAAAAATAAGTGCAAGAAAGACACTTCTGTAATGACTGGACTTTTTCAAGCAAGTAACTTCTCAGTATCCAAGGAACTTCTGAGTATCCAAGCATCATATGACAAATGGCTGGAGGCAGAAGGTCAAGCTGAGTCTGAACTTACATTCAGAAAATAATAGACACAGATACTGATGCTATGGCAATCAAATCAAGGAAAAAATAGACCACTCCCCATGGTGATGCACCAGGGAAGACTACTTCCCTGCACTCTAAAGGCAACAGCAAAGTGCTTGTTGCAAACAAAGCCAGTGATAAGAGAGCTCCTCACAGAGATGAATCCCCCTCTTTTGGGAGAACTGGCAACAGAAGAGGAAGGGAATATCAAGATGAAAACAAGAAGGGCATTGTTTAGTTTAAATTAGATGCTGTCCTGCAGTCAGTGCCAGAAAGAGTTACTATCCCTAAAATAAAAGCTATCAATAGAGAAAGTATATAGATAATTCCCAAGAAGGTAGTGTTGTGCCTTCTCTTCCACTGAAAGTAACAGAATGCACATAGGAGTAAATAACCAAATGGAAAAGAGCACACAATCATTCCAGAGGACTGGCCAATTTTTGATAAAAGCTTGTAATGTCTTCAAGATGATACTGCCTGTAGAGAGTGACACAATAAAAACAACAGAAGTGGCTCCTGGAAATAAAAAAAATAAAGAAATCCTTCAAGCAGCGCCAGGATGGGGGCTAATTTTCCAACCTTCCTCTGATTCCTAAAAGAACAGAAGATTTCTTGAGTGGCAAGCTGTTAGAGAAAGATCACGCTGCAAACAGCTGCCAGAGCAGCTGTCTGAGGGTACCACTGTTCAAATGCATCGTCTATGTTGAGCACACACTCCTTGACAAATCCAAATAATGGAAGAAGTTCTCCTTTAAAAACACTAATCTTAAGATATTATGCCAGCAAATATATATGTAGTAGATCTGTTAAGGGAAGATCACCAGTTCTGGAGCCCCCAACACAAGAAGGACATGGAACTTTTGGAGCCAGTCCAGAGGAGGCCACCAAGATACTCAGAGGGTTGCAGCAGCTCTGCTATAAGAACAGACTGAGAGAGCTGGGGCTCTATAGCCTGCAGAAGAGAAGGCTTCGAGAAGACCTTAGAATGGCCTTCCAATATCTGAAGGGATCTACAGGAGGGCTGGGAAGGGACTACTGACAAGGTCTTGTAATGACAGGACAAAGAGTTCCAGGCTTAAACTGGAAGAGAGGAGATTGGAACTGAATCTTAGGAAGATCTTCACAGTGAGGGTAGTGAGACACTGGCATAGGCTGCCCAGGAAGGTTGTGGCTGCTCCCTCTCCTGGAGGTGTTCAAGGCCAGGTTGGATGAGGCCTTGAGGAACCTGTTCTAGTGAGAGGTGTCCCTGCCTATGACAGGGGGGTTGGAAGTGGATGAGCTTTGAGGTCTCTTCCATCCTAAACCATTCTATGATTCTATGAATTAATGTAACCTGATTCGTTGTGGGGTTTTGTGTCATTTACACATTCTTCTATTGAAAATAAGAGATCTTCTAAAATAACTTTACTGGGAAATTCATGATCTTTCATGGATAAGATTTCTCTGGTATATTATAAGGGATTTTTTAAAAGTCCAGTTGTTCCTTCACTGGATTGCAGTACCAGAACCTGCAGCACCTAATAGCTTGTCCGTTGGCATGAAGCACAAAATTAGTGAAATTTCTGCTCCTTTCTTACGTTTCACTGAAGACATTTCTGACGGGGAAAAGGTAAACATATATCTGCTGACAGATGCAGCACGGGAACAGCTTCTTGTACTCAAGAAAAGAGGTCAAAAACAATGCACTTCAAAGATGCTTTTAAGAGCACTAACAGGAGTTTACTCAAAAGGTTGCAAGTGCAGAGAATATTCTTTCTGAACTTTAAAAAAAAAAAAAAGTGCATTAAGTACATGCAGGAGTGTCGAAGCACAAATATAGAATCATAGAATCATAGAATCATAGAATGGTCTAGGTTGGAAGGGATCTCCATAGGTCACCTAGTCCAACCCTGCCCATAGTAAGCAGGGAACCCTCAGCTACATCAGGTTGCCCATAGCCCTGTTGAGCCTGACCTTGAATATCTCCAGGGATGGGGCCTCAACCACTGCCCTGGACAACCTGTTCCAGTGTCCCACTACCCTCATGGTAAAGAAACTGTTCCTAACATCCAATCTAAATCTACTCTTCTTTAGTTTGAAGCCATTGCACCTCATCCTGTCACTACAGGCTTTTGTAAACAGTTTCTCTTCATCCTTCTTGTGGGCCCCCTTCAGGTACTGGCAGGCTGCTATGAGGTGTCCCCGGAGACGTTCCTTCTCCAGGCTGAACAACCCCAGATGCCACAGCCTGTCTTTCTAATGGAGGTGCTCCAACCACCTAATCATTTTTCTGGCCCATGTCCTTCCCTTACTGAGAACTCCAGACCTAGATTCAGTATTGCAGGTGAAGCCTCACCAGAACAAAGTGACAGATCACCTCCCTTCATCTGCTGACCACACATCTTTTGATGAGGCCCAGAATGTGATTCTGGGCTGCAAGCACAGACTGGCAAGCACAGACATAGAGGCATGTCTCTGCTTTAGGGGTGACACACACTGGCTGTATTTTTGTTGATGACCACTCAGCATCGAGAGGGACCTGGACAGGCTGGAGAGCTATGCCCAGGCCAACTTCATGAAATTCAACAAGGCCAAGTGTAAGGTCCTGCACCTGGGTCAGTACAATCCCAAGCACAAACCCAGGCTGGGTGGTGAGTGGCTGGAGAGCAGCCCTGAGGAAAAGGACCTGGGGGTCTGGGTGGATGAGAAGCTCAACATGAGCCAACAGTGTGCACACACAGCCCAGACAGCAACTGTGTGCTGGGCTGCAGCAAGAGCAGCTGTGGGCAGCAGGGCAAGGGAGGGGATTCTGCCCCTTGGCTCTGCTCTCCTCACACCCCACCTGCAGCACTGTCTGCAGTTCTGGAACCCCATCACAAGAAGGATGTAGAAGTGTTGGAGCCGGTCCAGAGGAGGGCCATGGATATGCTCAGAGGGCTGCAGCAGCTCTGCTATGAGGACAGGCTGAGAGAGTTGGGACTCTGCAGCCTGGAGAAGAGAAGGCTTCCAGGAGACCTTATAGTAGTCTTCCATTATCTGAAGGGGGCTACAGGAGGGCTGGGGAGGGACTTTTCACAAAGTCTTGTAACGACAGGATGAGGGATAATGAGTTTAAGCTGGCAGAGGGGAGATTTAAACAGGATGTTAGGAGGAAGTTCTTCACAGTGAGGGTGATGAGACACTGGTACAGGTTGCCCAGGGAGGTTGTGGCTGCTCCCTCCCTGAATGTGTTCAAGGCCAGGCTGGATGAGGTCTTTAGCGGCTTCTTCTAGTGGGAGGTGTCCCTGCCTATGGCACAGGGGGGTTGGAACTGGATGAGCTTTGAGGTCTCTTCCAACTGAAACCATTCTATGATTCTATGATTGTCCCAAACTCATTGCCAAAAATGCATCTTTGTTTCTACTTCGGAACTTGTACTTTTCTATACATGTGCTTTATCTGTCATCTGAATTAAGACCTGGGACAATCTTTATGAAAGTAGACATAGTTCATAACACAGTGAAACCCAGAATAACGTAGGGCTAAACACTACGTATTCCAAAGAAGTTTATTCATCCTTACATGATCTCAGACGAAATGTGGAACCTCACTGAATGATGCTTCTCAATGTAGAGCAGGGTAGAGAATACAAGCCACATAATGGGGACAATTTTAGACCCATCCACTAAATCCAAGACTGGCAATGACTGCCAAAGTTATGATCCAAGATAAGACTCCAAGGAAAATGATTAAAGCTGTAAGCACAGCGTGGCCAGAACTGCAACTGTTACCAATTCAGAATGGAGATTTTTGTTGCCAAAGGGATTTTCTTTTCAAGAACCAGATTAGTTTTCCCATATGCACTGAAAAAAACCCCCAACATCTAAAAGAGGTTGTGTGAAGGCCACTGGAAACATGCAAAATAAAAGTAGAAAATTAGATCACCCTCACACTAATCTCAAATGAACAGTGATACTGTGGAACATGTGAAAGCTTTCTTCCAGCAAGACACATCAAAACAAAGAATCCCACATTAACCCCAGAGGAAAGCTTTTTATGTGAAGCAAATTAAACATAGAGTTGGGTTTTTTTCATAGGTACATTTTCTTGTTAACTCCTTCTAGATGGTGCTAACATTTAAAATATGATTACACATCTGGAATCTTGTGTGGGGTTTTTTTTTTGGTTGGTTGGGTTTGTTGGTTGGTTTTGTTGGCTTTGAGTGGTGGTTTTTTGTGGGTTTTGGGGTATTTTGTTGTTATAAGGGTTTTCTGTGTTTGTTTGGGGGGTTTTGTTTGGTTTTTTTGTTTGGTTGGTTGGTTTGGTTTGAACATGCAGATCACAGGATGTCAGGGGTTGGAAGGGACCCAAAGACATCATCAAGTCCAACCCTCAGATATTTATAAACATTTATGAAATCCCCTCTCAGTCTTCCCTTCTCCAGACTAAGCATCCCCAGGTCCCTCAGCCTCTCCTCCTAAGGCATGCTCTCCAGTCACCTAATCATTCTTGTAGCCCTCTGCTGGACCCTCTCCAGCAGATTCCTGTCCCTCTGCAACTGGGGAGCCCAAAACTGAATGCAGTATTCCAGATGAGATCTCACCAGGGCAGATTTCATACCACATTCAATCCCTTGAAGGCACAAAATAGAGGACACTGTTTTTTACTCAAAAACAAAGTTGATAAATGTGAATCCCAGAGGTTAGTAAATCCATAGAAATGGCTCTACTTTGGAATTATAGAATCACACTGTTTGGGTTTAGCCTGGGTTGGGTGGGCCTTCAGGAAGTTCTTATTTCAAAGCAGAGTCAGTTATGAGGTTAGACCATTCTTGTTCTTGTCCTGGCAAGAATGATATTCACATGTCGAGGAGCTCTGGCAATTCAGGGGGCTGCTGGAAAGAATGATCAAACACCTGTTAGTGTCTCGCTCAGTTTTAGATTCATAGAATACCAGGTTGGAAGTGACCTCAAACACCATCTAGTCCAACCTTTCAGAGTAAGAACATAGTTTAAATGAGATGGTCCACCACCCTGTCAGGCTGGGTCTTGAAACTATCTAACAGAGGGGAATCCACCACTTCCTTTGGGAGTTTATTCCAGTGTTTAATAGTTTGAATGGTGAAAAATATTTTTCTGGTGTCCAGTCAGAGTCAATATCATCTGGCAAAGGAGAGAATTGAAAACTCCAGTTTTAAGTGGCTTACAACATATGGGCTAGGGCTCACACTAACTAAAAGGCTAAATGGAACATTGACATTGATCTTTTCTTTTTCCAGGGTTAAGAACTGTGAGCACAAGACTTAAAAGCTGCCATCTCTAAGAGGCAATAGCTCTACCCAAGACCTGTGATTTTTATGAGGAGGTATAATTTGCACAGAGGAAGACTACTATTTTTATTTTATGTAAAAAACCCCCAAATACATCTGAGGCAACTCTTAATAATAAAACTGATTAGTGCCAATGTGTTTATATAAGAACAAAAGTCCAACCCTCAGACATAAAACTTGAAAAACACTACAGTTATGTCCTCCCTGTGCAATGATTTGGGAATCAGTGGCAATAAGTTATTATAGATTAATCAATGAGACAGTGCCATCTAACAGATAATATTGCAGTAGCTTCTGCTTATAATAACACTTTGGTGCTGAGGGCAGTAAGGGTTAATAGTGGATTTGCAGCGTAGTAATGGGAAAATTTGATATTGCACTCCCTGAATGGAGAAAGATAAATTGGCCAGGTCTATATTGCGGAAAATAACAAACAGTCAAGTTTCCCTGTCTAGCACTAAATGTGTTAACTTCTGCTTAACACCACCAGGGTATTCACCTGGCTAACCTGTTTCCAGCATCTGAGTTAGTATCTCTTCCTGATAATACACTGTGTCACCTTGGCTTGCCAGCTCCCTCAGAGCTGACTCCATGAAGTGTGCATAACATCCTTGGCAGTATTTGGGTGTGATCTCAATAAATCTGACAGAAAAGTGGAGGAGAAAAATGTGTCCTTCTGAAGCATAGTAATACAGACACAGAAGGTAATGAAAGGTGGTTTAGAAACATAGAATCAGTCAGGGTTGGAAAGGACCACGAGAATCATCTATTTCCACGGCCATGGGCAGGGACACCCTAGCCTAGATCAGGCTGGCCACATCCTCAACCAGCTTGGCCTTAAACACCTCCAGGAATGTGGTCCCAACCTCTTGTGTTATCAGAATTTGTTTGTTCTTTTTTTGTTCTTGGTTCTTTTTTTTTTTTTTTAGCACTAGCTGCTCTTGCAGTCAGATTTGAATTGTGCTTCCCATCTCACTCTAATATTTTTTCTTTTAGTAATTTCAATGTCATTTCTCAGAAACAAAAACAGCCAGAACAAAAGGGAAGTGTTGCTTAGCCAAATGGTGTTTAAAGGCAGGCAGATAAACAAAGTCCACTGTAATTATGCCAGGGGCACAATTTTGACTGTTTTGCTCTGCCTTCTATAATTAGTCTTGGAAGCAAATACTGTTATGTTCATCCATGAAATGAAGTGGAAGAGCTGAGTTTATTAGAGATTAATAAAGACTCCATGAACATTCCTGAAAAGCTACTGAACCCTCAAGTATAGATTATAGGTCAGAACACATTGCCAGTACTTCCTCAGAGGGCAAGAAATCGAGCACACCACATCTATTAACTACAAAGAGAGCGAATTGAGGGCTAGTGAATGTTAATGGAAGATTGTGACAAACTGTGCCACAGAAAAGGATGTGCAGTATTTTTATTACAACATTTACATGTATTTTTAACGGTCTTATAATGGAGGTGTTTTAAGGAAAAAAACTCCAGAGCTCTCATTACTGAAATTCATTGCAGCAATATGTGCATGTTTAAGTGGTCTTGCTCTTTTATAAAGACATTTTACTGTCATGTCCTGAAAAATCTTAAGCTATATAAAACCCCTTGCATTTGCAAGGGTGACTCTTTCCATCTAGCCACCTTCTAAAGGGATGTGCCAGCTAATGAGAAAATGTTTTTCACTTTTCCTTTCGTAAATAAAAGCCTGAATATAGAAAGTAGTAACATTAATGTGTAAACCTCTCAGAATAGATATTACTGCAAGTCTTGGTCAACCATATCGTAATGAGCAATATCAAAGCAAAATGGATGCCTAGTAGAGAGAAAATTTAACAGCATGCTTGCTTCTTCATGAGCTGGAAAATGCTCTTATAGGTGCACCTTGAACCTTCCTCTTCTGCTTCTGCTTCAGTCTTTTAATTATTCTGTTTCCTACAGTCAGTCTCTCCCTGTTGATTCAGTTTATTTCCAGGCAATTGAATCAGAGAATCACAGAATCATCTCAGTTGGAAAAGACCTTCAAGATTATTGAGATCTGACTACCAAGCTTGGTTGCTTAAAGTTTTCATAAGATGACAAGGAAATGGTGCTCTATTTTTTTAACGGCTCATCCAAAAAGTAGTCTTTCAAGTCAAATGTTAATCTTCCCATCCTTCCCTGCCTCCTAATATACACAGTAAGTATGGAACATATCTTGATGCAACACAGTAAGCATGCAACATATTGATATCTGTCGCAAACTCGGCACCAGGCAGATCTGATGGTCAAAGACTAAGATGAAACCTCCCATTCTCTTGTGTCATTACCCTAAATGAGCCCTGTCATCTGCTGATCTTCACCCAGATCAAGGGCTAATTAACTTGATTTGTCACCTCTGAAACTCTTTATGCTGCAAAACTGTTAAGCCACAAAGAAAAATCCAAATCTCCAAAAGAATAATGAAAACTATCATAATAATGGTAATAAATGCTGAGAAATGACCATGAGATGGCTAGCCAAAGTAGGTATGCTGCTTTACCCTAACTCAAGCAGATGCCAAAATTCCTTATTTGAGATATGTTCTATTTGCTCAGTTCAGGATAGATATCTGAGAACACTGAATAGAACAAAAACGTCAATGAAAAAATGTGGAAGACATTTCTAGGTTCTCAAAGCAGAAAGTTCTGAAACAGCAAAATGATGATGGAGGATTGAGTCTTTTCTGGGGGAGACATAAATAACTTGATGAGAACGTTCTTATGACAGGATTGAAGAGATCCCATGTAAATAAATTATTCCAGAGCATCGGTGTCATTATGTAGAAGGAGCTCTTTTAAATGAATAGTTTTGTTCAATTCATTACATGTGTCTGTGTGCATGTATAAATAAATAAAGACATAAATATATATATAAACACACACATATATATATATACTTTCACTGATTGTACGTGCAGAGACCAATAAATATTTCATTTCCTTTATTTCTGCTTTACCACTCTTCTAATTGTCATAAACTGGACATGACCAGAGACAGATTCTGATTTTTTTTCCTTTATTTTTCCTGATTTAAGTTATGTCTACAGAGCTAAATGCATTCAGGCTTTCACCTTGATTGGTAGAATAAGCCCAGCATGACAGTTTCATTTTACCTTGCTCACGACCAATCCTCTAAAGGAGGGAGCCACATCCATGCAGCCTGGGATTTGATTCATGGGGTATTTTGCAGGGTGAAGAGTTTACTTACACTTGCAGTTATTTAACACGTTTTTTTTTTTCCCCAAAGTCAAGGTGAATAAAAAGCTGAAGTTACTGAATATGAAGGACTGCCATATCCAAATTTATTGGATTGTGATTTTTTTTAAGTGGAATGATGACTGTATTTCCTAGTCATCAACAAAACAATCAGTTGACACTGGTGATTTAGGGAAAACACTGCTATTGAGTCATCTGCAGAACAACAGCCTCATAATCTGCACTATTAAGTCCAATACATTTTTATACCACAGAATTTCCTCATTTCTTACCACCAGCCTGTGCAGTTTGTAGCGATGTGTGGAGTCAGTATGGATAAATGATTGTGTGTACCAGAGTAATCTGGTCCCACTTTGAATGATTCAGACTTCTGCTATTTGTAAATTGGTTTTGTTCTGCTCGAATACAGGTGAATTATGGGGACAGACTGAAAGAGTTGGAGCTGTTCAGGCTGGAGAAGAGGAGGCTCCCAGGTGACCTTCTTGTGGCTTTCCAGGATCTGAAAGGGGCCTACAAAAATGCTGAGGAGGGTCTTTTTAGGCTATCAGGTAGTGACAGGACTAGGGGGAATGAAGCAAAGCTGGAGGTGGGGAGATTCAGACTGCATGTGAGGAGGAAGTCCTTCACCATGAGAGTGGTGAGGCCCTGGAATGGGTTGCCCATTCCATCCCTGGAGGTGGTTAAGTCAAGGCTGGCAGAGGCTGTGGGCAGCCTGATCTAGGTTAGGGTATCCCTGGGCATGGCAGGGCTATTGGAACTAGATGATCCTTGTGGTCCCTTCCAATTCTGACTGATTCTATGAATTTTTAAACATGACATCAATTCTAGAATGAAAAAAGAAAACCACCACATCCAAGTGAAAAAGAAACATTATTCCCAGCCTCCCCAGCCCCTACTCCTATTTGACAGCTTTAGAGATGCTAAACGAGACACCAGAATAATCTCACAGTCTGGAGGAATGCTTTTTTTTGCTGTTTAAATAACTGCAGCTCTAACACTGTAATCACCAATTAACTTTTATCACCCAAAAGCCACTGGGTGTGAACCTACTTTCCTTCTAAGAGCTCTTACTATAACTGAGTTTAAGACCTGATTCTCAGAGGGGCATAAATTGGTGTAGCAGATGTGTGGACTCTAATTGAAGACACCACCTTATGTTACCTCAACCCACAGGCTCCTTGCAAGATACTAGGTATGTAAGACCAAAACTGTGAACTAACCCTTGTCAGATGTGTTGTTCTATGAACACCCTACTTGAGTATGTATCTCCCTGTCAATATTAATGCCCTGAAATAAAACACTGGAAGGTGTGACAGTTGATTTTAGTCTGTAAATGATATTGAATTTCCATCTACAAATAGGTGTGAAGGTGTGTGCTTGTGTGTTACAAATCATAAGAACAGTGCATTACGAGGAGAGGTTGAGGGACCCGAGACTTTTAGTCTGGAGAAGAGAAGACTGAGAGGAGATGCAATAAATGGTTATAAATATCTGAGGGATGAGGGTCAGGAGGGGGAGTGGGGGACACACTCTGCTCACTTGCTCCCTGGCATAGGATTAGGATTGGGATAGGATAGGATAGGATAGGATAGGATAGGATAGGATAGGATAGGATAGGATAGGATAGGATAGGATAGGATAGGACAGCACAGGATTAGGATAGGATAGGATTGGGATAGAATAGAATAGAATAGAATAGAATAGAATAGAATAGAATAGAATAGAATAGAATAGAATAGAATAGAATAGAATAGAATAGAATAGACAACAAGGAGCAATGGATGCAAGCTGCAGCACAGGAGGATCCAGCTCAACACAAGGGGAACTTGTTTACTGTAAAGGTTCCAGAGCACTGGAAGAGGCTCCCCAAAGAGGTTGTGGAGTCTCCTTCTCTGGAGCCTTTCAAGACCTGTCTGGATGTGTTCCTGTGTGCCCTGAGCTAGATTGTATGGTCCTGCTCTGGCAGGGGGCTGGACTGGATGATCTCTTTGGGTCCCTTCCAACCCCTAACATCCTGTGACCCTATGATCCTGCAAATTCATTACATCAAGCAATATTTTCTTCAGTGTGCAGCCCATTTCAGTCAATAGTGCAACTCACTGGAGTTTGTGCGGTCCCTCTTTGAGTAGGGACCAATACAGAGCTGCATCACTGCAAGACATAAACAAGGGATTTTGAGAGGCCCCAGGTGTTTGACCACTTTCTTACTTTTTCCAAAGGCAAATCTGATTTGGTGCTGCTGTGTTTTCTGAAAGGTCTGTTTCTATTTCTTTTTTCTGTTCAAAACTGAAAGCTGCTGGCAAGAAACCACTGTCAATGTCTTCAGTCAGAGACAATAAAGGTGACTATCTAATTTATTTCCTCATATCAAACAAGTATATCACTGAAGAAATTGCATCAGCTTGAGGAGTCACCTGATAAGATAAACAAATGTGAGTCTTGGAATGTACACTGCACGAAAAAAATGAGCTTTTTGAGACAAGATATAAGGAAAAGCAGAAGAAAACAATACCTAATTCTTGAAAGGAGGAAATTGCCAGCACTTTTGAAACTTGGATGGAACTATTAAAAAAGATAAGAATGAAAAAAAAAATTAATCTATAATAGAATGATATAAGCAGAGTTAGAAATATAGAATCTGGGTTGCAAGGGACCTCTAACATCATTCAGTCTAACCCCCTCTGCAGTAAGCAGGGAATCATCCACTAGATCAGGTTGCCTGGAGCCCTGTCAAGCCTCACCTTGAATATCTCCAGGTATGGGACCCCAACCACTTCCCTGGGCAACCTGTTCCAGTGTTGCACCAATCTCATGATAAAGAACTTGTTCCTAACATCCAATCTAAATCTTCTTTTCTCTAGTTTGAAGCCATTGCCTTCATCCTATCACTACAGGCTTCTGTAAACAGTCTCTCTCCATCCTTCTTGTAGTCTTCTTCAGGTACAGGAAGGTCATTATTAGCTCTCCCTGGAGCCTCCTCTTCTCCAGGCAGAACAACCTCAGCTCCCTCAGCCTGTCTTAATAGCAGAGGTGTTCCAAACCCCTAATCATTTTCGTGGCCCTCCTCTGGACCCACTCCATCAGTTTCTGAGATGCAGGCAAAAACAAAAAGAGAAGTCAGACAGAAAGATACCGCTCTCATTACATTAATAGCAGTAAACAAATAACTGTTCCAAAGGACTCTGATTTAAATTTGAAATTAGCAAAGTTTCTCCTAAAGCCATTCCTATTTCTGCACCACTGAGTGGTAAAATTGTTGATACACAGTTCCTCCTTATCAAAGGATCTGTAAGTCCCAAAAAGGTTGCTGAGGTCAATTTCTCATGACCCTTCTACTTAATAAACACTAAGTGAACAAATTAAGTCCCCTCAGGTCAACATTAAGTCCTGCACCTGGAATTTCAGAGAATGTTCTTTTATTTTCTGCTTTCTTTCACAGTTTGTTTGCTGGTCTTGAAGTGTCAGTCCTTAATCATTTGGGGTTAGATTTCAGCTTTTTTAATTTCTGACATTTCTCTTTTTATCAATCTACAGACATGCTGGCACATCCAGCATTGTAGGCTGAAGTAATCCTGAGGACTCACCTCCATCCTTGGAAACCTCACTCTGGAGGTCAACTTTAAGCATATGGAAGGAAAGAAGATTCTGAGGATTAGCCATCAAGTGATTAAGTTCCTCCCTACACATATTTTGTCACTACTCTTAAAACCAGATCTATCTATTCCAAGAAATTCCATTCCTCCAACAAGTATTGTATAGAAATGATACGGTTTTTATGCAAGTCCTTCTAATTTTCATAGGGCAAGTAAATTAAAATAAATAACCCTGGATACTTTTAATTAGAAGTTCTCTGTCCTTAAGAGTGCACTGCTTTAATATAACCATAATATAGATATCTAATTGTTCTATCATCATATTATATATTTATTCCTTATGGGGAAATGTCCACAGTTTTTTCTGTGTTTGGTTGGAGGTTGGACAGATACTGCACAAATTCTCTTAAACTAGTGCATGGAAGTTGCTGGGCATTCTATCTTTAGCTCTTCTTGTACTGCTTCACAGGATCACAGGATGCTAGGGGTGGGAAGGGATCTCCAGAAACCACTGAGTCCATCCACCTGCCAGAACAAGACCATAATCTAGTGCAGGTCACACAGGAACATATGCAGACAGGGCTTGAAAATCTCCCGAGAAGGAGACTCCACAGCTTCTTGATGGAGCCTCTTCCAGTGCTCTGTGACCTTTATGGTAAAGAAGTTCTTCCTCATGTTGAGGCAGAACTTCCTGTGTTGTAGTTCATATCCATTGTCACAGGGCACAACTAAGAAGAGTCTATTCCCTTCCTCTTGGCCCCCAGCCCTCAGATATTTATAAACATTGATTAGATCCCTTCTAAGCCTTCTGTTCACCAGACCAAAAAGCCCCAGGTCCCTCAGCCTCTCCTCATCAGGCAGTTCTCCAGCTCCTTGTTCAGACTCTTTTGAGTAGATCCCTCTCCCAAGTTCTGCCTTTGGACACATATAGCGATGCACCATGCTCATTAAATGAGAAAATCTAATAAATATGCACCTGCACCACTACTTACAAGCCTTCAGCCAAATTAGATGCCATTCCTGGCCATTAATGAAATAACAGAATTTCTATATTTGGGACAAAATATCTGGGCCACGGCATCTGCCCACTTGCCTTGAAATGCACGATTTGTGTTCCCTAATACAGATTGTAGTACAACCATGTGAGGAATTGATTGTACTCAGAAAGCACAATTGCACATCAAGGAAACATGCCATGTTGGCCTAGCTTTTTGGCCATGCTGGAATAGCTACTGCAAGATTTTATAATATGCCACAGTGCAATAATTTTGAGTGATGGCTGGTTTAAAGCCAGGCAACTATACGGGATGAGAGGTGGTTCTTAAGTGAGAGAAGAGAAAGCAATTGTAAAAATGAGATGTTATTTCGGTGGCTGCTTTTCAACTCACAGCCTTCTGGGTTTGAAATTCTGACAAAGGAATTGGTGCATATCTGAGAATGGAACTGCAATAAGCTTTCTGAGTTCATCGTGCTGTGTTCAGGACATGCAGTAGAAGAGCACGGAAGGTCAGCAGAAGTTTTTTATTACACTGGTTCTCACCTCTGGGAAACAAAAAAAACCCAAACCCATCAGTAGCAATGAGAACTGTAGTAACTTAATAGTTCGTTCCTTACTTTTATTCAGCATTATATCCAGTAAATTCCCAGCTAAGCTCTGAACTTTTACTACTGTTTCAACCTACCTTTCCTTTGTCCCCTTCCATAAAGTACTAAAAAAAAAAAAAAAATGCTTATTTCAATTTAATTTTCAGGCCATGTATTTTTTTTTTTTTTCAGTGACAATTATTTTTTTTCTGTTCTGTAAACTGTCCTCCCACTGTTTAGTTCAGCCTTGGGGTTGGTCTGCTACTCAGAAATAGTTACAGCTTCCATGTAGCAGTTGTTCTCAAGCACAGGTGGGTTTTAGTTTTTATGAACAGAATTCCATAATTTAGGAATATTTTATTTCTGTTTAATTATCTTAAGTAATTTGGAACCCCCGCAACACTCACTCACTGCTCTCCTCCATCTACACATACAGGCACACCAACACAGAAGACTATGGGATTAGTCAAACGTGATTTCCCATTGGTAAATCCATGCTGGCTAATCCTCAGAAATCTTCTTTCCTTCCATATGCTTAAAGCTGACCTCCAGAGTGAGGTGCTGCATCACCTTTCCGAGGATGGAGGTGAGGTTGGCTGGTCCATACTTTCCTGGGTCTTGTATCTTTCTCAAGCAGAGAAGGAAAAAGCAAGTTAAATTTAGTGAGGTAGCACTTCCAATGCTTCTTTGATCCTTATTTAAGACCAGAGCACAAGACAAAAAGCCTTCCAGATTTGTGCAACATTAGGACACTGGAGCTTGCTCTTGGCTTCTGTGAGTCCAACTTAAAGATGTGTGCATGCACTAACACACACATACCAATACAAAATGCACTGCTTGTTCAAATGAAATTTCCCTAGAGGCTTTTTCTGTGTAAGAGAAATAATTTGCTTTAGTGCGCTGCTAGTCCATCGTTTTCAGGCACAACGAGCTGCATTTTACTCTGTGTCCTGTTGTTGAAGGATTTGCATGAGAATCTTTGGTCTTCCATATGGATCACTTTATGATTTTCATTCTTCATTGGCTTAAAGGTCATTATCAAGTCTAGTTATTTTGCCCACAGCTCTCTTTTGTTTTCGTGCAACTTTCCAGCCCTTCACTGACCTTTGAACAACTTATGAAAGTTACGGCAATTTTTAGCTGAATTCGTAGGCTTTGAAGCATAACAGTCTTCCATCACACTTTTGCAACTTAGCCTTTGGGAACTGTGACTCAAACATTCCAGTTTGAAACAACTTTAATGCAAAAATTCAATTATTAAAGAAACGTGAACTAACTTAAACCTAGTTTGAGGCATTCCCCTTCCCGTTCATTCAGCAGCCACTTTGACTGGATAAGTGCTGACTTAATTCTTTGTTGCCTGTCAGTAGAAAAAATATCCCATCAATATGCAATAACTGGAAGAAAAGAATTGATGTGCTGTGCTGGTAGGCAGAAATAATAGAGATTGCTCGCTCTGAATTCAAATTACTGAGCAGTCTCTCTGCTATGCTGCCCATTAACTTAAATGAGAACATTTTGTAATGCCAAGTACACAACATCAGCTTCAGCATTCTCGGTGTGTGACTTTGGTCTATATTATTTTTTAATTCGCTTCTCTTTGTTTGCAATATTGCTACACCTGGGGATTTCTAAGCACTGATACTACATGTGTTAAGAGGGTGTCACTTGAAAATTCTATCATGTTGACAGGTTTGCATTTAAGCTGCTCTGGTGGGGGAGGGTGCAATGTGGAGTGGCTTACAGCTGTCTTTTGTTTATGTATCAGAAGGAATGTCAATGCAAACAGCTAAGTTCATAGTTTATTAATACCTCTCAAAATATTTATTTTATTTTATTTTTAACACAGCAACACACAGCTTCTTTCTTCTCCTTTCACTTCCTAAATCAGGTGTTCACGAGACTCTGGTGCATCACAACGCAGATTCTACCCTTGTTTACTTGCTAAAGCTGTGAAATAAACATATTGCTTTGAAGGGGGAGCTTACTTTACTAATCATGAAATGTATAGTGATTTGGGGATCTCTTTGATCTCCTCTCTCTCTCTCTCTCTCTCTAATGTTGAATGCAAGGCTCTTTGGGGAAATCCAGCTGATCTACAGAAGATTATTTCAAGTAACAACAAAAATGCCATATGTCACTTTCTGCTGTGCTGACAAAAGCAAATTCTAGTCAGAAAGGCAAGGCCCTTAAAAAAAAGAAAAGCCAGCTACATGATCAAAGGGTTAGGGCAGTTCAAGTAATTTTGCTCACTTCTGATAAAGTGCAATATAGGACAAATCCATTTTTCACATCCAGCAAATGGGCATACAAACCTTGTCCCCTACAATCCCAAGCAAAACAAAACAAAAAAGGGTTTTTATTTTGCAATAGCATTTGCATCTCTTTCTGTGGCTAAGAGGGACTACAGAGAAAAATAAAACCAACTACTAAGCCAAGCCAAACTAAACCAAACCAAAAAAGAAGCAAACAAAAATAGCGGGGAAAAAAACAAAGTAATTTTGTGTAGAATATTTTCTATGCTCTAGATGGATTTCTGAGATTTCCATCTCAGCAAATGTTACATGATCCCCATTAATATAATCTCCTTTTACTCTCACCTCGTCAAGTAGAGCTTAGGAGCAGATATCACAAGGGGGCTAGGAAATATGGCAAATGTAAGATGAATCAGGTCACACTCATGCTTTTATAATGGTGCTCAAAATGTTTTTAACCTTAGTGCCTTGGCAGTTAGTTTGTTTTCACCACCACTCTGAGATTTTGTTGCCAACTACTGTCAATAATATATTAGAATCATAGTGCTTTTGGGAGAAGTTTATTCCAGTGGATTGCCAACAGGAGGGAAAAAAAAAATATTCACAAACCAGTATTTAAATATTACAATGCCAGAAACTTGGTCCTTGGTTTTCTTTTTGGTTTATAAAATCACATCTAAATAGACACCAGGATAAACAGAAATCACAGAAATATCCAGGTTGGAAAAGAGCCTCAGGGTCACCAAGTCCAACCTAGAACCCTACTATACAAGATTCACTTTAAAACATCTTCCTAAGCACCACATCCACACGATCCTTAAACACATCCAGGGTGGGTGACTCCACCACCTCCCTGGGGAGCTCATTCTAGACCTTAACAACTCTGTCCATGAAAATCTTTTTCCTAATGTCCAATGCAAACCTTCCCAGTCTCAGCTCGAGTCCATTCCCCCTCGTTTTTTCTCCAATTGCCCAGCAGCAGCCTCTCCACAATGTCCCTTTGAGTAGCTGTAGACAATCTAGTAGCTGTCTCCCCTCAGCCTCCTCTTCTTCAAACTAACCATCCCCAGCTCCCTCAGTCACTCCTCATAAGATTTATTCTCCCAGCTCTTCTCCTGCTTCGTTTCCCTCCTCTGGACCCACTCCAGCACCTCCACATCTCTCTTGCAAAAATCAAAATCTTCATAAAGACATCAAGTGCAAACAGATAAATTAGATGGGGTCTTTGGGTAAATGGTATCATGAAGGGAATTTAGGTGCCTAAACAGTCCCTTTCAGAGATGCTTCCATGGGCTGGCATAAATGACACAGGCCCTACAGGAAATGTTATGTTGAAGTTTCAGGTATAACCCAGATCATTACAAAATTCTTCCCAAATGACCTGAGACTCTTGCTTTCAGGCAGCCAGTCACCTTCCTAAATGTTGCTCGTTGCATTAAATCGTAGGATTTCGCATTCACAAGAAAAATCAAGGTAAGAAATTATTTTTGCCTGGGATTTAATTCTAAATTATATTTTTTTTTTTCCTCCAAGTAAGAACAATAATGAGAACTGTGAGCATGCTTTTCTCATCACATTCAATGTATTATGCATTTCACCTTAGAGAAAAGAGGGGAGCCCAAGAAACACAATGCTCATCTTGAGGTTATGCTCCACATGTATCTCCTCCAGTGAAGCAATGCCCTGCCTCTCCCAGCAGAGCTTCTAGAAGGACTCTTTAAGTCACTGCACAGCTTGAAAACATCTATGTGGTCACAATTAACATTTCCACAGTCTCAGAAACTTTCTGCTGAGTTATTAATTGTATAAACATTTTACTCTGTAGTAGTGAGCAAATAAAAAAATTAAAAAATAATTTAAAAAAAGCTTGCCATACTTTAGGCAGGTTGTACTTTAAAGAAAAGCTGTGAAGATAAATACTTAATTGAAGTATTATTTACAATATCAAGTAGAAAGATTTGTAGTCACGTACATTGCTACAGGACCAGGAAAAAAAAAAGAAATGTGCTTTCATTGTAATTTGCATAAGGATGTAACTACTGCCTCAAGAAAACCTTAACAAGAACACATAAAGTATTCATATTTTTACTTAAAATAACATTAAAAATTAATGCATCCTCATTAGGTTGACTCATTAATATTTTCAATTTATTCGTGCTGTATTCTCTCTCTTATTTTTAGCTTGCATTTTATTATTTCAGAATTTTCATCCCAAGCCTGAAGCTTCCTTTTCACCAATCCAAAACTCAATGTGATCTACGTTTCAAATACAGCTTTAATTGATCATGCCTCATATATGTGGACAGCAGGGCAAGGGAGGGGATTCTGCCCCTTTGCTCTGCTCTCCTCAGACCCAACCTGCAGCACTGTCTGCAGTTCTGGAGCCCTCAAAAAAAGCAGGACATGGAACTGTTGGAGCCAGTCCAGAGGAGGCCACAAAGATGCTCAGAGGGCTGCAGCAGCTCTGCTCTGAGGACAGGCTGAGAGAGTTGGGGCTGTGCAGCCTGGAGAAGAGAAGGCTTCCAGGAGACCTTGGAGTGGCCTTCCATAACGTGAAGTGTGCCTACAGGAAGGCTGGGGAGGGACTATTGGCAGGGTCTTGTCATGACAGGCTGAGGAGGAATGGGTTTAAACTAGCAGAGGGGAGATTGAAACTGGATGTTAGGAGGAAGTTGTTTGCAGTGAGGGTGGTGAGACACTGGCACAAGTTGCCCAGGGAGGTTGTGGATCACAGTATTACAGTGTATTGGGTTGAGGCTAGCTGCCCCCACCCTGAGCCCAAAAGCCCAATAAAAACTCAAAGAAACGATTTGGAAGTAAAAAGGGTAAACTTTAACAACAAGCAAGAGGGAAAGGGATTTTTTACAGCAGGTGGGAGAAAGGGAAACAAGCTTTGGGATATGGGGAATAAGGGAAAAGGGTACAGAGACCAGGGAGAAGGGGGAAAAGGGAAGAAAATACAACCGCGGCAGGCAGCTGAAGTTCGATTGGCTTTGGAAAGCAGGATGCAGGAATCCTATAGCGAAAAGTTTCAGTCCCAGTCTTCAGCGGACAATAACGGTGCTGGAACACAGGGCGGCAGGCAGACACGTGCTGCAGCAGCACAGAGCGCCAGCAAGTGCTCGACCTGCCGGCACGAGGGGAAGAGGAGAAGAAGCAGAAGAGAGAAAAAGAGCGGGGGGGGGGAACTGGGTTCCCCCTCTTATAGTCCCAAAATCCTAGCAGGAAGTGGGAGTGTCTAACCATGCAACCTGGGAAAAGGGTGAAACCATTCCTTGGGAAAAGACAGGGGGTCCCAGGTGGGCTTAAACCTTCACATACAGAAGATCACATTCTGTGATTCTGTGATCCACAACCTCCTGGAGGTGTTCAAAGCCAGGTTGGATGAGGCCTTGAGCAAATTGTTCTAGTGAGAGGCATCCCTGCCTATGGTAAGGGGAAGGAACTAGATGAACTTTGAGGTCCCTTCCAACCTAAAACGTTTTACGATTCTGTGTTCTGCAGCAAAATTTTTAAGTTTTCAACATGCCTAGGCTGGATGTGTATAACTGGGAGTAATTCCAGATGTACTTCCACAAAGCATAACAAATTTAACTTTTTGTCAGACATAAGTCAGCACAGCACAGACACACAGTTCATTTAAATCAGGCAGTGAATGATGTGGCTCATTCTCTGGAGCTGTGACATTTTACGCCAGTTAGGCAAAACAATCTAAAAGCAATGAATCTCTGTAAGCAGCTCTGACATTCAGCTGACCTGGAATACATGAAGCAAGCAAATAGGAAAACCATGAGACATGACCCTAGGCTTCTTTAAACAGTGAAAATATCCCAGATCCCACAGCACAGGAGCAAACATGAGATTTTTCTTGGGGAAAGCCAGTATAGATTTCCTTAATTTTCTTCTTTAGTTTCCAATAATAGAATCCTTTTTTGGGGGACATTCATCTCTTTCAGACTTATCACAGAATCACAGAATGTTAGAGAATGGATAGGACCTGGAAAGGTCACCCAGTCCAACCACGCTGCCAGAGCAGGATCACTTAGAGCAGATCACACAGGAGCACATCCAGGTAGATTTTTAATACCTTCAGAGAAGAAGACTCCACACACACCCCTGGGCAGCCTGTCCCAGTGCTCTGTCACCTTCACAGGGAAATTTTTTTTCCCCTCATCTTTATATGCAAACTCATTTCACCTGTAGAATGGTAAAGTACGGCTGACTTTTGTCAAGATTAATTTAATTTCTGTTTGCTGTACTCAATTTAAATGTCTAAAGGGGAAAAAAAATAAGGAAAATGTGAAGGAAAATGTCTGCAAAGCATTTGTCAAATGCACATCAGACAATATCTTTGCGTTCCATTTTAATTGCATGGCAATTCTGATGTACTTCAGATTGGACCATAACTGCATTCAAGGCCAATACAAACAATTCTATCTCACACAATTGATTCATCAGGTCCTAACCTGTGCTGAAATCTTTCATCTGCCATAAAACTTCCATCCTAGATTCTCAAAAAAGGGAGGTTAGTTTGACCTGTTCTTTGACCTTTAGCTTCATTTGGATGCCATTCAGGAGAATTTGGTGTACTGCAAAATGAGGATCATAGAGATTTAAACACAGTGTGTGAGGTGTTTTAAAACAGGAGTCACCTCAAGTAGTTTAAACTAAGGTATATTCTGCAGAGCTCTCTTTCATGTAATACATATATTATGCATACATATATGTGTGTGTATATATATATAAATACACACACATACATATATATAAAAATATATATTTTAAATATTATATA
>VWZI01010222.1:149516-170344 GCA_013396835.1 Psilopogon haemacephalus
TCTTGAGTACTGTCTGAAACAGGAACATTAAGGAAAAAAAATCTTAAGTTAACATCCAGAATTTCACAGTAATTTTCTACTTCATTTCCAAATCAGTTGTGTTGGCATTAATAGCCTTCTTTAAAGCAAAGAAAAAGCAAACCCCCAAATAATTAGATTAAGGTTGATAATAAAACCTAGTTACTAAGCAGAGGTTGTCATGTTATTATCTAAAGGGACGTCAGGATCTCAGCAAGCCAATGTACTCCCTACTGCAATAGAAGAACAGGAGGCTGTTCTGTTGTACATTCAAAAGTATCGTTCCCCCTTAGTGCCATAAAATACTTTATACTTTCACAGAATTAAAACTCTTGTCTCTCTTAGCATATATATTTAATTCTTTTCTATATTAAGAAAACTATTAATTTTGAGTTAAGTGGAACAAAACACGACAGCATCATATGAATTGATGAGCCGCCAGTGTACACTGGTTGCCCAGAATGCCAACGGTATTTTGGGTTGTATCAAGAGAAGTGTGGCCACAAGGTCAAGGGAGGTAATTCTGCCCCTCCATACTGCTTTCATGAGACTGCACCTGGAGTACTGTGTCCAGTTCTGGAGCCCCTGTTACAAGAAAGATACGGGAGTGCTGGAACGTGTCCAGAGAAGAGCCACAAGGATGATCAGAGGGCCGGAGGTGCTCTGCTATGAGGACAGGTTGGAAGAGCTGTGACTGTTCAGTTCAGAGAAGAGAAGGCTCTGAGGAGACCTTATTGTGGCCTTTCAGTATCTGAAGTGGGCTACAAGATAGCTGGAGAGGGAGTTTTTAGGCTGTCAGGTAGTGATAGGACTGGGGAGAATGGAACAAAGCCAGAAATTGGTAGATTCAGACTGGATGTTACGAAGAAGTTCTTCAGCATGAGGGTGGTGAGCCCCTGGAACACATTGCCCAGGGAAGGGATGGAAGCCTCATCCCTGGAGGTGTGTGCGGCTCTGGGCAACCTGACCTAGTGGTAAGTGGCCCTGCCCATGGCAGTAGGATTGAAGGTAGATGATCCTTGAGGTCGCTTCCAATCTTGACAATTCTGTGATTCTGTGAAAGTTATTACCCAGAAAGTCTACGATTCTATGATAATACAGTAATCCTCATGTATGCTTTCATTACAATGAGAGACCTTTTATTTCCAACTTCCTTTCACATAGACTGAAAATTATTAAACACTTGTATATAGTGCAACTAACACTACATGTAGATTTTTATCAGCAAAAAGATTATTACTATTATTGATATTCCCAGTAGAGATATATTTTTATTTTTATTAACTCAAGTATTTTTCCTTTCTACCTTGAGTTAAAATGCATTTTCCAGTAGACATTCTTGCAGCAGGAAAATCGCTTCCAGTATGACTTAGAATCACATTAACCTTGTTTCTGCTCTCTTTTGAATGGGTGATTTTATGAAAACTTAAATGAAGTCTGAGAAATTAGCTCAGCCTATTTTCAATACCTGCAAAAATATCCAAGGGCACAATTTTATTGTTAACAGACTCATCTGCATACACTCATTATCTGCAGGTGAGAACAATTTCCCTGATAGAACTAAAGAATTCTGAAAACAAGGCAAGTAAATCTTTAGGTCATGCAAGAGAAGGTGAATGACCATGGAGAGATCATTACAGAAACACTTGAAGACCAACAACACAAACTAGTTAACCAGCAGAGATGGCTGAAGATAATATTACCTTCCAGATGGAGGTTAGCTCTGTATGCCTAAGATTGTGTAATTAAAATTTGTCCAGTTTATTAATGAACGAGGCCTTCTTGACAACATTTTGTTTAGGTTTGTGGGTTTGGGGTTTTTGGTTTTTTTTAGCATTAGAGAATCACAGAATTACTGAGGCTGGAATAGACCTCTGAGATCATCAAGTGCAGTCTAAGACCTAACACCACCAGATTGAGCTGACCATGACATTAAGTGCCACACCCAACCTTTCCTTAAACACCTCCAGGGACAGTAACTCCACCACCTCCTTGGGTAGCACATTCCAGTGCCTAATTCCCCTTTCCATCAGGAAGTGCTTCATAACATTCAAACAAACCCTCCCCTGACACAGATTCAGGCCATGCCCTCTTGTCTTGTCACAAATCACTTTCCCCACCTTACTACAACTTCCCTTCAGGCAGTTGTAGACTGTGATAAGGTCTCCCCTGAGCCTCCTCTTCTCCAGGCTGAATACCCCCAACTCCCTCAGCCTCTCCTCATCAGCCTTCCCCTCCAGTCCCTTTCCCAGTCTCATCTCTCTCCTTTGGACCCACTCCAAATGCATGTTGTACCTTAAAATTGCTAATACGGTTGAAGGCTATTGCAGAATCATAATGAATATTTATGAATAATTGTTTCACTGCCAACAATTCATCTAAAATTAGTTTACATAAAAATATCCTTTTTAATATTGCAATAAAATTAAAATGTTTATGCTACCAGTTAGAGGGTTCAGCATGGAAGTTCAAAATGGATTGTAGACTCCAGCTTAAAAATCCTTTTAACTTTTCTAATGCATTGCCAGGATTATGTTTAATGTGCTGTGGAGCATTCATTTGAGCTCTAAATAGCTAGGAATAATAATGGAAGTGGCTAATTTAATTTTTTTGTTTCAGATTTTTTTTTTTTCACTGAAAGTAATCAACTTGCCAAACTTCTGTTTTCAAAATGAAGTTTGTATTAATAAAGCCAGATATTTAAATATATGTATTTTTATAGTATGGGAGCTGAGGTGGTTCAGCCTGGAGAAGAAGAGGCTGAGGGGAGACCCTGTCTACCTGAAGGGATAGGGCAACCTCTTCTCCTTGGTGTCAAGCAACAGGCCTAGAGGAAATGGTTTCAAGCTGCACCAGAGGAAATTCAGGCCGGATATTAGAAAATATTCCTTCACAAAGAGTGTTATCAAACAACAGGGGCAGTGGTGGAGTCACTGTCCCTGGAGGTGTTTAAACAGCCTGTGGACCTGGTGCTTAGGGACATGGTCCCTCTATTTAGCATATAGATCACCTGGTGATGTAATAATTGCAGTAAGAACTGAGAACTGTCTCAGCCAAGATAAGAACAACCCTCCTGTCATGTCATTTCCACCTGCCAAGACAGAAACTGTCCAGGAGATGCAGTGGGTAGTGGATGGAAAAGAGGAGTGTAGGATGTTTGGTGTTGACCCCTGCAAGCCCACAGGATAGACCCCCTGGAATGTGACAAGGGTGTGGGCCAGGAAGAGCTAGGAGGAATGAACCAGGAACATAGTAAAAGTTGTGGTCTATGCCAGCTTACTGGAGGGAACATCACCACAAACATCTCAGGATGGAAACAGCAACCCAGGAACATTTCTCCCTACCCTTCCCACACCACCAAAGATGACAGTTGGGTGGGAACGATTTCTTCTGCTCTCTATTTCTCCACTCACTGTCTCCCTTTCTTTCTCTGTTTTGTTTGCTCCATTTTCTCTGTCTTTAAAGATAGTCTGATCTTGATCTTGTTGGTGTCTCAAGTTCACTTATGGGAATGTTCAATGAAGAACTGAATTTCCTCCCCAACCTTCAGATGGAGACAGACATCCATTTCAATGTAGGGAGAGTGGAACATCAGTGGATATAAGTTCACAGTAGAACAGCAAACTTAAAGTTCAACAAAGCAGATGCTATTCTGATTTCAAAGTATTCAATTTAACTTAGTCTACCTTGACTTCACACAGGTTGAAAAGATTCCATACTCATCCACTATTTAATAACACAACTTTTGATATGTAATTATTGGTTTTCTTCAACGTCCCGCTTTGGGAGAGCCTTGTAGCAATTACTACATTTGCATACCAGTTTGTTTTGATTTTGTAATCCCACTACAGAAAGGCATTCCTCCTTTATATTCTCTTATCTTTCCTATTTCTTCGTGCATAGCGCAGTGTCACGCTGCGCACTGAAAGATAATAGGTAAACTATAATTACAGTGGAGCATTTAATTTTTGGCAACAGGTGCTTCGCAGAGCTATGTTTTGTCATGCTTTTAAATGTGTCTGGATAAAGTCCCCAGAAGAAACGCTTAGAAGTGAAGCTGATTAAGAACTTAATTTTCTCATGGTTGGAACTGGAAGTAAAAAATGAAAACTGGAAGGTGGTACATGACTAAGTTTAAGACCATCATGTCACACCTAGCTGCTGACCTTCTTGTCCCTCTGAGCAAGATGCAGTGTAAACAGCAAGCATAATGATCTTGGAGATCTCTTCCAACCTGGTTTATTCCATTCCATTCCATTCCATTCCATTCCATTCCATTCCATTCCATTCCATTCCATTCCTATTCTTCTATTCTATTCTACTCCTATTCTTTTCTACTCTACTCCTATTCCATTCTATTCTATTCCTATTCTATTCTCCTCTGCTTTATTCTACTTCTATTCTATTCGATTCCATTCTATTCCGTTCTATCCCATTCCATTGTATCCTATTCTACTCTACTCCTATTCTATTCTACTCTACTCCTATTCTATTCTATTCTATTCTATTCTATTCTATTCTATTCTATTCTATTCTATTCTATTCTACACATTCTATTCTATTCTATTCTATTCCATTCTGTTCTATTCTATTCCATTCCGTTCTATTCTATTCTAAAAATGTACTTGAAGCGTAGGGCAAATTTGTAACAACAGTACACATTCTATTTCTATTTCTATTTCTATTTCTATTTCTATTTCTATTTCTATTTCTTTCTATTCATAAGAAGCAGATGTTAGAAACAGCATCTGCATTTTATTGAAGGATGTGAAACCATTTTACTGCAGGGCTACATAACTGGTACATCGCATTAGAAACAAAAAAATAAATGTGGTCACTAGAGAAAGCGAGCAATGTCAGCTGCTAAATTTTATCCTGTTTATGCAGCTTAGGAATCAATTGTCATAGCTATGATAAACGCCTGGCATGGATTAGTAAATGTTGACTTTATTAATAGTAACTATTAAAAAAGGGGGGGAAAAAAATCCTTATCCTCTATTTTCCTTCAGTTGTTTGGCTACAAAGTAAGTATAAAGCAAATGCACAATGCTACTGCGTGAGTGTTTTTATGTTCACTTCCCAGTGATCTTCCATAATGTCACAAGATGTGATATAAAGATTAACCAAAACCAAATAAACATTCTAATTCCATATTAACTCACCACTCTCTGCCAACTCTGTTGTAAAGCCTTCCCTCTACCAAAAGCTGTAATATCTTAAAAGAAGGAAGATTTTTTTCTCTTGCTACATTGAGAGGCAGCATGAATTGGGCATACAAGCTGGAGCCTTTGACCTCAGCATCAAGGCTGATCTTGAATGTTTCCAGGGACAGGAACTGCACTCCTGGGCAGCCTATTCTATTTTACCACTTCCTCCTGACGTCCAAGCTAAATCTGTTCCAGTTTAAATCCATGAGGCACGGACAAAAACCCCAATACCCAGTACAGGGGACTATAGCATAAAACATAGTACAAATTGCTATAATTACTAAAAGTGTTAGATGCCTGAGAGAGAAAAGTATGCATAGTAGAGTAATAGAACACTTTAGGCCAGAAAAGGGTCTGCAGAAGTCATCTACTCTGATCTTTTGTTTGAAGCAGGACTAATAAAACCAGATTTCTCAGTCTTCTGTCCAGCTTAATGTTGAACACCTCAGGGGTGGAGACATAACCTTACTAAGCTACTCTCACAGTATTTAACCACCCTCTAAACAAATGAACAAACAAACAAATGAAGAATTCCTAATATGTAATTAGATTTCCCCATATTTCAGCTTGTGTCCCATTACCTTTTAACCCTATCACTTCGTACTTTGAGGAGAGTCTGCCCTTATCCCATCTGTGCCTACCACTGAAGTAAGAGCTGTCACTAACCATGTCCCCCCCAAAGATATCTCTTCTCTTGATGGCAAGAACCTCTCTCTTTCAGCCTTTCCTTATATGCTATGTGCACTCTGACTTGGTCATTGGACTTATTCCAGCACATCATTTCTTTCTCTGGGTGGGAAGTCCAAACCAGGGGAGAGCTCTCCAGGTAACACTGACAAATGAAACATTATGTGCATTTAATAAATTTAATCATTTAAATTCATGGAGCTAAAAATAGTCTTGAGATGTCTTCACGTTGGATTTGGAATGTATAATATTTCCTGCATTGTAGATGTCAAAGCAATTTCACTGGCTGATTCAGCTTCACTTTTGGCACAATCAGCAGACATGCATCTTGAGCACTTAGAACTCGACCAGAATATGAAGAAAGAACAGCCTGTTAAGGAAAGAGAATTCAAGGGCAAACAAGGTCTGGTAAGGCAAGAAGTGTTTTTGAAGTTGATACTGAACCTGCATGGATAACACCAGAGTAAGCTGAAAAAAAAGCTGAAAAATATGCTGAGTCATCTCAATGCTGGTTTTTTTTGCTGTGTGGAAAATAATTTGTCCTTAATGGCACATGGAAGAAAAAGAAAATAGAGGAACTTTGAATTAATGACGGCCCTGATCTAGTAAAATAAGGTGTTTTGGTTTAAATACGTGGAAAAATATGTGGAACTACTTACATGGTCAAATGAGGGAGGGACCTGAACAGGCTAACCTCATGAAATTCAACAAGGCCAAGTGTAAGGTCCTGCACCTGGGTCGGCACAATCCCAAGGACAAATCCAGGCTGAGTGGTGAGTAGCTGAGAGCAGCTCTGAGGAAAAGGACCTGAGGGTCTGGGTGGATGAGAAGCTCAACACAAGCCTGCAGTGTGCACACACAGCCCAGACAGCAACTGTGTGCTGGGCTGCAGCAAGAGCAGCTGTGGGCAGCAGGGCAAGGGAGGGGATTCTGCCCCTTTGCTCTGCTCTCCTCACACCCCATCTGGAGCACTCTGTGCAGCTCTGCAGCCCCCAGCACAGGAAGGACATGGAACTGCTGGAGAGAGTGCAGAGGAGGCCACGAAGATGCTCAGAGGGCTGCAGCAGCTCTGCTATGAGGACAGGCTGAGGGAGTTGGGGCTGTGCAGCCTGGAGAAGAGAAGGCTGCCAGGAGACCTTATAGTAGCCTTCCAGTATCTGAAGGGGGCTACAGGAGGGCTGGGGAGGGACTGTTCACAAGGTCTTGCAATGTCAGGACTAGGGGGAATGGGTTCAAACTGGTGGAGGAGAGATTTGAACGGGATGTTAGGAGGAAGTTCTTCACAGTGAGGGTGGTGAGACACTGGAACAGGTTGCCCAGGGAGGTTGTGGCTGCTTCCTCCATGGAGGTGTTCAAGGCAAGGCTGGATGAGGCCTTAAGCGACTTGTTCTAGTGGGAGGTGTCCCTGCCTATGGCACAGGGGGGTTGGAACTGGATGATCTTTGAGGTCTCTTCCAACCTAAACCATCCTATGATTCTATGATTCTATGTAAGGGCCACGTAAATGATCAGAAGGCTGCAACATCTCTCCTGTGAGGAAGGGCTGAGCAAGTTTGGGTTTTTAAGCATGGAGAAGAGAAGACTCCAAGGAGACTTCACTTCAGTCTTTCAACTTATAAAAAGGGTCTGTAGGAAAAGCAGAGACAGATCTTTTAACAGGATCTGTAGTGGGGTAGTGCTTTTAAACTGTAAGAAAGTAAATTTATATAAGGTATAAGGAAGAAACATTTCATGGTTATGATGGTGAGACACTGACATTGGTTGCCCTAAAAGGCTGTGGAATATCCATGATTTTAAGAGTTCAAGGCCAGGCTGGACGAAGTTATGAGCGATGTGATCTAGCTTAAGATGTCCCTGCCCTTGACAGGAGGTTTGGGCTAGATGTTCTTTAAAGGCCCCTTCCAAGCCAAAGCATTCCCTAATTCCATTAAACGTTTGTATATTTTTACATTGTGATCCATCTGAGTAATTTAAGTCGTGGCAGAAGGAGCAGGAAATACAGCTAGGCAAACACAACAGTTGGTGCTAAAACTTTATTACTGTTCATTATCATATGAATATCAGGGTTTCTCAGTTCTTTGTCCTTGTCTTCAGCAGGTTCCTAATCCTGGGTACAGCTAATTCACCACTAATTAAAAACTCTTTGATCTAAGTGCCAGCATCGGTGGAGTAATTTCATTTCTTTCAGTGTTGTTTCGAATTTGGTTAATCCATCCAGCTCTACTGGACATACAGAAGACAGAAAGACAAGAATGTTTCTATTATGCACTGAAAAAGCTGAGTAAATCAGCATTTATTTTTTTTCTGGACAGCAATGAAAGCCCAGATCACCCAGCCAAACCAGAGCAGCTAAAGGCAGCAGACAGATAACAAAGAATGGAAGACTTAGAACAGGACCTCTGAGACAGCTCAATACATGCTGGGCATAGCACAGAAAGGCAAAAATACAAACTCTCAGTGTGTGCCAGGATTTAAACCATTCCGAATCATAGAATTATAGAATCAGTCAGGGTTGGAAGGGACCACAAGCATCATCTAGTCCCAGCCCCCCTGCCATGCCCAGGGACACCCTACCCTAGAGCAGGCTGCCCACAGCCTCTGCCAGCCTGGACAAAAACACCTCCAGGGATCTGGCCCCAACTACCCCATTGGGCAACCCATTCCAGGGCCTCACCACTCTCATGCTCAACAACTTCCTCCTCACATCCACTCTGGATCTCCCCACCTCCAGCTTTGCTCCATTCCCCCTAGTCCTGCCACTATCTGAGAGCCTAAAAAGTCCCTCCCCAGCTTTCTTGTATCCCCCTTCAGATACTGGAAGGCCACAAGAAGGTCCCCTGGGAGCCTCCTCTTCTCCAGCCTGCACAGCCCCAACTCTTTCAGTCTGTGCTCATAGCAGAGCTGCTGCAGCCCTCTGAGCATCCTCGGGGCCCTTCTCTGCACATCTCCAGCATCTCCACATCCCTCTTGTCCCAGGGGCTCCAGCACTGGATGCACTACTCCAGGTGGGCTCTCAGCAGAGCACAGCAGAGCACAGCAGAGGGGCAGAATCACCTCCCTGGCCCTGCTGCCCACACTGCTCCTGCTGCAGCCCAGCCTCTGCTTGCCTTTCTGCCCTGCAAGTGCACACTGCTGCCTCATCTTGAGCTTTTCCTCCACCAGCACCCCCAGGTCCCTCTCCTCAGGGCTGCTCTCCATTCAGGCACTGCCCAGTCTGGATTTATGCTTGCGATTGCCACAACCTCTCTGGGCAACCTGTTCCAGTGCTGTGTCACCCTCACACTAGAGAAGTTTCTACTCATGTTGAGGTGAAACCTTCTCTTTTCTAGAGAAGTTTCTGCTCATGTTGAGGTGAAACCTTCTCTTTTCCAGTTTGTAGCTGTTGCTCCTTAGCTTATTGCTGTCGACCACTGAAAAGAGATTGGCCCCAGCCACTTTACACCCACCCCTCAGATATTTGTATACATTGATCAGCTCTCCTCTCACTCTTCTCCAGATTAAACAGCCCTAGGGCTCTCAGTCTCTCTCCACAGGGAAGATGTTCAAGTCCCCCAGTCATCCTCATGACTCTCCGCCAGAGTCCTTCCAGCAGGTCCCTGTCTTTCTTGAACTGGGGAGCCCAAAACTGGACAAAATACTGCAGGTGTGGTCTCACCATGGCAGAGTAGAGAGGGAGAAGAACCTCCCTACAGCTGCTGGGCACACTTTTCCTGATGCACCCCAGGATGCCATATATAAAACACTCCAAATTCTGCTGCGAATCTACAGATATATCCACATAGAGATCCTCTGGAGAAGAAAGAACTTACACCTCCTCTATTTCTGATTTCTTAGAATGCATATAGATATTTGTGGTGCTACAATGAACATTCCAAATCAGGAGAGCAGGCAAAGTTTTTATCGTTTGTTCTTTTGTTTTGGTCTTAACTTCTAAAGCTAACACGGTAGTTGGCATGCAAGTAGGTCCAGATAGTTTGACTTTGTTCAGTGATTACAAAGGGGTTTAAAATAAACCAAGAGTTATACAGAAAGGAAGATTCCATGGGGGGGAAAAAAAAAAAGGTAAGAAAATCTGTGAAAACATAAAAAGATCTTGCTTGACTCATAAAGGGCATTTAGATTCAAGTACTTTAAACAAATGGATTAGCATAAATGAATTAGTTAGCCAACTTTTGCCCACTACTTTGAAGATATGTAGTCATCATTCTTGCTCCTAAATGGCCTATGGGAGTCATACAGAAGATATTTTTCTCTGGGTCAGTTAGTTAATGAGATATGATCCCATTCTTAGGGATAATAATAATTTTGACCTAGCCATTATATGAATTGCAAATCTACACGTGCATAAGAGTGCATGCTTGTGCTTGATGATTGCATGTTTACATAAATACAATGATTAATTTATTCTGAAGTTATTGTTACCTTGGTCTGTTAATGCTTTCTAAAAGGATAATGCTACATAAATATTTAAATTAACAAGCAGATCTTCAGTAATTGTAAGATTCATTTTTATGATGCCTTCAATTAGCATGAATCAGCTGCTTAGTTGGAAACGTCCAACTCCTTGCACACAGTAGTATCATTTTATATTCATCAAATATAATGCAATAATGTAATTTAAAAACAAACAAAAAAAAAAAAAGAAGCTTCCATAAAAAGCATAGATCAAAGAATCACACAGAATGACAGGGGCTGGGAGGGACCTCAAAAACTCATCCAGGCCACCACACCTGCCAGAGTAGGATCACCTATACCTGATCACACAGGAATGTATCCAGGAGCGTTTTGAGTATCTCCAGAGTGAGAGACTCTACAGTGCCCCCTGGGCAGCCTGTTCCAGGGCTCTGTCACCCTCACAGGGCAAAAATTCCTCCTCATCTTTACATGAAACTTCCTCTGCCTCAGCTTCCACCCAGTGCCCTTTGTCCTGGCATCAGGCATCGCCCACCAGAGCCTGGCTCCAGCCTCCTGCCACTCACTTGCACATATTGATAACCATTGCTGAGGTCACCTCTCAGGCTCCTCCTCTCCCAGCAGCACAGCCCCAGCTCCCTCAGGCTCTCCTCCTAACAGAGATGTTCCATTCCCTTCTTCATCTTTGCGGCTCTGTGCTGGACTCTCTCAAGCAGTTCTATGTACCCTCTTGAACTGGTGGTCCCAGAAATGAGCAGAGAATTCATTTCAGAGTACCTCAATGTCTTCTGCAGAAAAGGAGCAGAGCTCCTCTGCCCCTGAGACTGAAAGTAAATGAGGAGTATATACTACCTCATGTCTTGTGATTTCCATTTGCACTCCAAAGTACTCCATAATCAAATGCAAATCTTAATTTTCTTAGGAGGTGTTCTTATAAGCTTATTCAATCCTTCTCTATAACAAATCTTTCCAATAGCAAGAACATATTTAGCAGGCAATCTTTATGCAGTGCTTTCTCTGAGTATCCAATTTTCATTTCATGTTTTGCATGCCATTGACTTTGACCTTGTAACTGGTGTAAATAAACACCACACTTCTTTCTGATTGCATCATGTTTCAGGGCATTCTCTCTGAGAGCATCTCTCAGAAGGACATTGCCAGTGCATTATGTGCCATACTCTTATGCCTCTGTTAGCCACAACAGAGAAGGGAGTGAAATTAGACCCTGGAGAATAGTTTAACCAGTGGTTTATGTCAAGACAAGCCAGAGAGATTGCACTATTGAGCTGACACCTTGCACATCCATAAAGCTTCAGGGTTCATACTGAAGGGACAAGGCACCTCGGAGACACCCTTGTAAAACAGCAAATGCTGTTACATCAGTGACAACGATTTGAGGGTTTGATTTAATGGTTTACAAGTTCTAAGTTCATTCTGCTGCCTGAATTGAATCCACTCCTGAACAATATCCCTGTAGGTGGTTTTTTTTTCTGTTGTTGTTGGTTTTTTTAAAAATCATATATTATTACTGTGCCTGGTTCTGATGATATGTTACAGCAATAAATCATCAGTGTGCTGCTGCTCAGCTGAGCTGTTGCTTCAGCGTGCCATTGGATCTGTCATGCAAGTGATGTATTAATAAGGCATACCAATGGTGTGTTCTGCAAAAGATGGCACTGCCTAGAAAACAAGGGGCTTAAAAATGTGTTCAATATGATTGCAAGATAAAAAATCCGTCAGCACACAGCAGGCTGGGAGCTGGTTTCCCAGCTATGCTGGAGAATCTTCTTTTCCCAAACCGTTTTTGGCTTTATATTTTTGCAAACCTAATTTGCAAGAAGGAGGCAAGGGAGAAAAAAACAAAACAAAACAAAACAAAACAAAAAACAAACCCCTTTTGAACAGTACTATTTCAGTTGAGACAAGATAATGAGTATAAAACCAGCTACTTGCTTTTTATCAAGCAAGAGGTTTTAATTTCACTGCGCAAAGAACAGTGCAGGAGAGAAAATATGCAAACATATGAATTAAATTCCACTGCACAGCTAAATGGAATAGAAAGCTGCTTTGATAGATATGAATGCTCCATCCATATTTAACTTTGTCCATGAGTAATAATCACCAGATCCAATCAGTTACCCTGACCTTAAAATTATGTTCATGATGTGACACCATTAAAAAATGATCACATCTCCACCCCAGTTCTTTATTTTAATCGAGATGAAATTGAAGAAAATGCTGTAACTAACAATAAATAAATCTCTGATCTTTGTAAGCAGTTTGCTGATTGTGGTGAAAGACTGAAGGCTGTAGAATTTTCTATTTTTTAAGTTACCTTGCTCCTTTACTTGGAGAAAAGAATTACTAAATCTTTGACTATCAGACAATCAAATATTTTCCAACAAATATACTAACTAGAATCCTACCTGGACTGCAGTAAAAACTTCTCTAAAGAAATCACAAATATTCTCACAAGATATTGTTAGTTCTGTTTCTGCCAAATTTGAGAATTTATAGAACTTATAGAAAATAAATTTACAGAATTTATAGAAAAGACAGAAGAATAAAAGTCTAATACGAGAAAAAAAGAAAAACATTAAAAAAACCCAACAACAAAAAAACCCCAAACAAACATGTGTGTCCAGTGTTGTTATAGCTTCAATTGTATCTTTTCAGTGCTGCATTGAAACGAGACCTGAAAGGGGACTGTCAGAAAGCTGGGAAGGTGCTTTTTACAAGGGCTTGTAGTGACAGGGCCAGAGGCAATGGATTTAAGCTTGAGGAAGGCAGATTTAGACTGGAGATTAGAAATAAATTCTTTAAAGTGAGGGTGCTGAAATGTTGGAACAGGTTGCACAGGGATGTCACGGATGACACCTCCCTGGATGTGTTCAAAACCAAGTTGGATAAAGCCTAGAACAACCTGGTCTAGTGGAAGTTCAACCTGGAACTAGATGACCTTTAAGGTCCCTTCCAACACAAACCATTCTATGAATCTATGAAAATGGATAAGATAAACAAGTAAAATAAACCGAATAAAAAACAAACCACATCTGTTTTAAAGTAATGTTTGTGAAATGTTTGAATTATTGAGTTCACTGCTTGATTAAAAAAAAAAAAACAAACAAAAAACTGAAGAGTGCTTTTCCACCAATATTGAAGATTTTCTGTCTGAATGTTGGATATATTTTGTTGGAAGTAAGCGATCTGGACTGTTTTTTTAAAGCTTTCAATGAAAGAAATCAATATCAAGTTAGAACAAAGAAGTGAAGCCCAAAGGAAAGATTGACTCTGCCCCATCACAGGCTAGACAGATCACTGGTGACCATTTAAGAGCACAAACTAACTTTGCAATGTATAACCTCCCAAAAAGCTACCGATTCATAATACTGATTTTCTGTAATCATCCACACCCTGGCATTTGGAAGAAGTATTTTTTCTCTGGCATTTTGTCTTTTCTCTCTCCTGTTTAATAAAACTGAAAATATTTTGCCCAAAGTATGGCACAAAACCAATACAAAGACACTAGAAGGTGCTTTGCAATTTCTCCCCAAAGTAGTATTTACTTTTTCCTTCAAATCTAATCAGTAAATGAAAAGCAGTACAAATCATGAGAGGCATCACAATGCCAGTACTGAGAATAGTCTAAACTCTAAAATACAGGAAGAATCTGAAAGAACTTTTATAGGGAATTGGTCTTTTAGAAATCAAAATGTAAATTTGCTACTTTCAGAATATAGAAGCAGAATGCTTTGGCAATTTTTAATTTGCTCTCATTTTCTTTTTAACTGATCATTTAATCAAGGAAATAGTTTCTTAGGTGCAATTTCAATTCCCACAGTTCATTTGCTGTCAGAAACATTTCAGTGAACACTTTCGAATCAATCACTTTCTTCTGCATGCTAGCATCTAATTTCCCCATAACGTGGTGTCCATCAAAAATGTGTCTGCTTTCTCTCTTCCCTAAATAGCAAAAATATTTTTAAAATAAATATTTAAGGATTAGGTGAAGAAACTCTGAAAGAAGATGGATTGTTCGTTTTTCACTTCTTACAGACTCCATCTAGGATTTGATGTGTCCTTGCCTTTGTGATCCCCATCTGGATAAAAAAGATGCTGTCCCTAGTATTTCATCAGCAGTTCCGGCTGGATGCTTTCTGGATCTTCTTTCTAGTTTCTGAAGGGTCCTGTGGTAGTTCAGACGCTTTCAGTGAGCAGGCAGAATGAAGCATCCCACTCATTAGTTTATCAGTGGTGTCTATAAATGAGGAGAGGTGACCTTGTGCAATGTGCCCTTGTGGCCAAGAGGGCCAATGGGATCCAGGGCTGCATTAAGAACAGTGTGTCCAGCAGATCAAGGGTGGTTCTCCTCCATCTCTACTCTGCCCTGGCGAGGCCCCACCTGGAATATAGCATCCATTTCTGAGCTCCCTAGTTCAAGAGGAACAGGGATCTACGTGAGAGATTCAAGGAAGGGCTAAAAGGGTGATCAAAGGACTGGAGCACTGCCCTATGAGGAGAGGCTCTTTCTAGAGAAACCATAACAGCAGTCTGCAGCTAAAGTCTCTCCTGTTGCAGAATCAGAAACCTAAATCCTGAAAGCCTTCTGAAAGCTTCTCTGAATCAGGATATTGTGGAATTCATCTGTGTTTTGAGTGCCCTACCTTTTGACAGCTCAGACACCAGGACGTTTCCTCTGTAACTAACAACAAAAATCTGCCTGTCGCTGCTTCATTGAAATTTCTTACATAAGCTAAACTTTTCCTAAGTTTTTATGAATGCAATAATGCCAATAATGGAAAAAGAAAAAAAGTTCTCACAACATTGATTACTGAGAAAAATCTGTAGAAAGCCAAGCTTTGATCTCGCAGATTGAGACAGGTACTTGGAAAGACTTATTCTTTACCTGAGATTTTCCAGAACATGGTTTAATTTTGGTTTGTTGGTTTGGGGTTTTTTGGGGATTTTTTTGGGGTTTTAAAAACTGTTGCTATATTTATAAATCTAAACAATATAACCTGAATATTCACTATGATAGTACTTTTTCAATATTTTTTTTTTTGTGTTCTACAAACAGAAAAGAAGTTTATATTACAGAATCACAGAACCTTAGAGGTTGGAAGGGACATCCAGAGATCATCCAGTCTGATATCCTTGCCAAAAGCAGGTTGACCTAGTGTAGTCCACACAGGAATATATCCAGGAGGATTTAGAAGGTCTCCAGAGAAAGAGACTCCAGGGCTCTGTCACCTTCACTGTAAAAGTTTCTTCTCATGTTGAGCTAAAGCCTTCTCTGTTCCAGTTCGTATCCATTGTCCCTTGTCTGTGCACCACTGAAAAGAGATTGGCCTCATCCATTTGACATCCACCCCTCAAATATTTATAGACATTGATCAGATCCACTCTTGGCCTTCTCTTCTCCAGAACAAACAGCCTCTTGGAGGTTGGAAGGGACCATCAAGTCCAATCCTCTTGTCAAGCAGGACAAACACTGCTTCTGTGTAACTGACAATTCAGGCTAAAGCCAAATGTTTAGGAAGAGCAAAAATAAGTTGTTAAAATTATGTTTTTGAAGACCAGAACAGCCTCCAATGAGCGGGATTCAAATTTGTTGAATAAGAGACACTCACAATATGAAGTGAAAAAAAGATTATTTATTTATCTATGTTTTTTGTTTTTTTTTTTCTCTTAGAAGATGTGTCCTGTGCATTCAAAAGATTATTTTATATGTTAATTAAATACAAAGTGGCTTTCCACTACGAGTGGATAAAGGAAGACAAAAGGTTAGTGTGGAGTCTGTTAATTCCACGGCAGCCAGTTTGTTTATTCAAATGTTTTTATCTATCGCTTGGAAAACCTTTTTCACAGAGAGAGTACAAGAGCCATGGATTGCATCTCTGCAGAGATGGCATAGATAAATGGATTTTGTAAATGAAAATTAATGTGAATGCACTATAAAGTCATGTTCCTCTTTTCAATACAATTGTTCCTTTCCTACCTTGAGCCTGACTATCACAACATGAAGACTTGACACACAGCCTCTTTCTCTCTCCCTTCATCTCTCTGTCTCTCTCCCCTTTTCCCACTCTGCATCTCATTATTTGAGTGACAGCTTTTGACAATATAATGCTAACTCTGGTAGAAAATACACCACTATGAGATATCTCCAAGGCATGATCTGTTGTTCACATTTGATAGCTCAACTTTGTACAAATGTTCTTTGCAGTACAAACATGCGATAATATTTAGCATAAAATAAAAAGGTGTTATTAAGAAAAAAAAACATATTCTATTTTTAAAATGTGGTGTATATATATATATATATACACATAATTCTATTTAGCCTGCTTTATATATATATACATATATATACATAATTCTATTTAGCCTGCTTTATATATATATAGATATATATATATATACATAATTTTATTTAGCCTGCTTATACCACTCAGTGGAAAATAAATTTCCTTCGATTGACCACTACTTCAAGGCTGGGATTCAGGTTTCATTCTTTCTGTCAGTGCTAATCTCCCTCCTTTCATATTCAGGTGAAGTTAAAATTATTAGCATGATGCTGACAGAGATGCTGACATGAGGTGTTTGAAACAAAAGTTTGTGAATTATTAATGGGACTACAAGGACAAAATCAGGGGATTCGATGGAAGTTGCGGGGGTCTTAAAAAGATCAATAACAGCTGCTAAATTTTAATGAAGTTCCGAAGTAACACTGAAATGCATCATTTCGTGTGCCATTAACTTTTTTGATATGCTGCTCTTTGGACTTCAATGTCTTTTGTACAGGGTGCCTCTTAATGACAAAGACAGGTGACTGTTCCAGTTAAGTGAACATGCTAAAGGGGAACATAGCAGGGGAGTTAAAATCAACAGGGGCTAAGCAAAAAGGGATATGACAGGTTTAGAGGGCATCACCAAAGGCAATCAAGGGAAGGAGGAGCTGTGCAGAAATAATAGGTAAGGTTCTTGCCAGCCCACTCCTGCAGCCTATCCAGGTCTTCCTGCAAGGTGGCTCTGCCTTCCAAAGTTTCAGTTTCCCCACTCTGTTCAGTATCAATATTCAAACGTTATCATCTTTTTATTGCTTTCATCTAGGACAAGCAAAAGCCTTTCTTGGCAGCTTCAATTGGTTTAAAATATTTGCTCGGTTTTTCACCTAAGGAATGTCATTTCTCACACTGCTACTGCATGTAATCATGTAAGAGGATGGTTACCTGTTAACAGGATGGACAGCTGCAAATCCAATGAAGGAATAAAGCAGTGCACAAATAAGACAATTTGCAATGTTAGACTCCCGTCTATATTTGCTGTCCCAAACTGCATGGCCTTGCAGAACCTTTGCACCCCAGAGATTTTCCTGGGAAGAACAAGAAAATTTGTCATCTTGGTATTCACTGAAGATTTAATATTCATCTTACAGCTTTTTTCCTACATAACACTGATTTCTACTAATCTGATATTCAGTGAGGGTTTATTCCTATCCAGATTATCTGTAAGAACCTCTTCAATATTTATCTCTAAAAAAGGAAATGCTTTTTTTTTTGTTTTGTTTCTCTTTGCATACCTTTAGGAGAGCAGTGAAACATTCAGTAGTTATCTCCTTTTTGTGATAGGATATGAAGACATATAAAATGAAATTACTTAATATCCTTGTTTTGGGAAATCACTTCACGAGCTCTTTATGGCTTTATTTCTCTCTAATCTAACTCTGCAGCAAATTTGCTTCAATTTTAAAAAGGTTTAGATAGCAACACTAAACTGTGATTTATAAGTATGTCCCAAAGGGAAAAGTCAGTGATGTTCTTTCAGGATTTCTGGGGGGTTTTAAACTTTTATGCTTTCAAGAGAGACTTGATTGCTTGGCAAAGACAGTGTTAAAAAGTAGCTGGCAAGCTCGCAGAGGCATAAAAATGAAGAGATGAAAGGGGAAACCTGGTTCAAAAAATACCTGCTGCATTGCCTTCCTAGTTACAGTATCAAAAGTATGAAGCCTCTGTGTCTGATGTGGAGAGAAAAGGCACAAGAAAATCAATAGCTTGTTAAGGAAATTGTTGGGATGTCAGTTAGCTTCCCAAAGGATAATTCTTTATGAAAGATTTTGTGAATGACAGATGTGGCTGCCAGCTGTAACTGATGAAATAGAGGCAACTGCTCACAGAAAAGTGATGGCAGCGTTAGGGTCAAAGGGATAAATATGGCAAAATGTGTAAGTAATATAATAATGGGAAATCAGAAGAAGGAAAAAAAGTGGTAAATCTACTAATTATTACACTTTCAGCTCTTTCTACTCTTGATATTTTTCAGGCAAAATAAAACAATCAGATGAGAGATGAAGTGCAGTAAAATTGCAGGGAGTAATTTAAAAATGGAGACAAAAATAAATTAAAAATAGCAAGGGTCACAGGTCTTTGAGAATGACCATGAAATTCAGTACTGAACAGAGAGGCATGTCCTCTCTGTTGATTATAATTCACAGAAGCAAAGAGAACTTCAGGTTCACAGGATCACAGGATGTTAGGGGTTGGAAGGGACCCAAGGAGATCAAAGGTTCAAAGGAAACTCTGAAGTTCAGCCTTCAGCTGAATCACAGAGTGATAGAGGCTGGAAGGGACCTTCTAGAGATCATTTAGCCCACAGTTCTGTACAGGTGTACCTCTCCTTGAAATGATCACAGCAGCAACATTCACTATGGACTGGAGTGGCTGGGTCCTACTGGGAACTGGGTCTCAGATCTGGCATAACCAAAGATGTGTTGTCATAGAATCATAGATAGAATCATCAGGGCTGGAAGGGACCTCAAGGATCACCTAGCTCCAACCTACTCTTTCCAGTAGATCAGGTGCTTCTGAAGAGAGACATACATATCCTATGGGGATACCTTGGGCTGGACTCAGCCCATCTATGTCCCCACAGCACTGCCTTGGACTCCACACAGACAGATTCATCTATGCACCCATGTCCCAGCTCAGCCTGGGCTTGTCGCTGTGCCCAGATAGATGCCAGGTGCCAGATGCTGGGGTGGTGGGATGGGTCCTGCCTGACGAATCCTGCCACAGTAAAGTCCTTTGCATCCCATGAAGTTCCTGCAAAGTGGCAGGAATGAAACTACAGATCAGGCTTATTTTCACTCTGTGCATGAATTTACTATAGTAATAATATCAAAATTAAATAAACACTGAAGAGGAACAAGAAGATGAGAGTCACTTAATTATTTTCAATTAATTTTAATTGCTGACATTTTCAGCAGCAATTTAATTTCCTGAGCTTTCCCCTTCCCCCCTCTCTGGATGGCTCTGGGACTTTGACGAGCTTTTTTTTTGTTGCTCTGGATTTCCTCAGTGCTGCTAAAAAAGAAAAAAAGGAAAAATAAAAAGAAAAGAAGGAAAGGGAAAAGGAAAAGGAAAAGGAAAAAAGGAAAAGGAAAAGGAAAAGGAAAAAAGGAAAAGGAAAAGGAAAAGGAAAAGGAAAAGGAAAAGGAAAAGGAAAAGGAAAAGGAAAAGGAAAAGGAAAAGGAAAAATAAGAAAGAAGAAAGAAGAAGAAAAGCATTAACAGGTGAAAAGTTAAAAATCTGTTTTAGTCAAGTGACTACATGGAGGCAGAAGAGCATTTGAAAGCTTAGCAGTTTTTTTGGGGGGAGGCAGGAGGGATAAAAGGAGGCAGCTTAGCAGCAGCAGACTGAAATCCACCTTACCAGTTTTGTCTACTTATATATAGTCACTGCAGCCACACATCATGCGCTACACAAAAACAGCCTTTGGAACTATTTGGGCTATTAAAAAGAGTTTTGTCTGGTATAAAAAGGAGATTGTTTGTTTGTTTTTCTCCTTGGTTGTTGGTGCTGCTGTTGTTAAAACAGCACAAACTTTTATTTATTTATTTATTTATTTTATTTAATCTTACTAGACAAGATGGAAGAAGACCAGCAGCCAGAACTGACAGTAAAAGGCATGTGGAGTTTCAGGTACCATCATCCATTTATAGGTATAGCCATTTACAGATGAATGCTTCTTAAGAAGCCACTTGCAAACACTTGCAAACACTTGCAGAACTCCCTGCAGTTGTCAGCTAGATTGGTGCCACCTACTCTCCTACCCTTCACTGTGTAAATGCTGACACCCTGCTTTTTCCTTGCATCCGCAAGCTCTTAATTACCGACAACTTGCCTCTGAGGTACCTCGGTGACTGTAAGATCTATTCCACCCTCGAAGTTAACCATCTTCTGTCATGTCAGGGCTTTGTTGCTGCTGTGGTGGTTAGCAGATAAATAATTGAAACATTCCACCTATCTCACCTGAATCAACGTGTCTGTTTTATACTACCCGCGCAGCTCCTTGCTGCTGATAGATGTTTTGGTGCCAACATTTCTAGCATTGCAGTCAACACAGTCGTTGACTATGCACATCAGCCAATGTGGTAAAGAAAAAAAACAACAAACAAAAACAAAAACAAAACAACTTTGTTAACCTGCTTGTTTCTTGACAAGA
>VWZI01010222.1:180149-214535 GCA_013396835.1 Psilopogon haemacephalus
TAAATATGAACTATATAAACAAACAAACAAATAAAAGCCTATTTCCATACTGATCTACAATTGGTTGGGTTGGGGTTTGAATGCAAAAACAACAAAAGTGCAGACTGAAGTTATTAAAATATTTCCTCCTCAGTGCTGAAAATATGATTTTCCCTTTCCTTAATTAAAACCAATCAATTTATGGGTTTGGTTGGGGTTTTTTTTTGTTTGTTTTGGTTTGGTTTTGGTTGGGGGGTTTTGTTTGTTTCTTTCTTTAAAAAAAAAAAAAAATTTTTTTTTTTTTTTCCCCTCTCTTTCTTTTCTGGAGCACTGCACAGAAAATACTGGAGATGCCATCCGAAATTCTTGCTCTTTTCTATACGATGATATAAAGAGCAGCAACCATCATGATAACTCAGTGACTCCTAACTGAGTCTTTATATGATGACTCAGTAAAGACTCCTGTGTGCAAATACCATGAGGCTGGATGTGGCAGAGCAGGGTTTCAGCCTCTTCAGTCGCCCCCAGTCAATACAGGAGCCTGTCAGGTTGAGCTTCTTTTCCCAATTAGCTACTGGGAAAGTGGTCTTGAGTGACATACAGTAAGGGAATGCTAAGAGGTCTTTTCAGAGATACAGCCAGAAATGACAGAAATTGGGAAAGGTGAGGTAAATACAAGTAATGGGGGGGGGTAAAGAAAAAAAAAAAAAAAGGAGTCTAAGTGGCTTAAACAAAACCAGAGGTTTCTTATTATACTCATGCAGAACTTTAGACACACTAATAGCTACCTTTTTATTCATAATAGCAATGACAAATTTTAAAATATTGCATGAGCTTCATCTAATCTCAAATCAGATTCATGTGGATTTGGTAACACAGAAAGAGAAACCTGCTTTAAAGCCCTCAAAGAACAAAAATTGCACCAAATGTCGAATTATTTCTGTTATCAGGCTGGGAAAAAAGGCCAATAATGAAGCTTAAACTCACAAATAACTGAAAATATATCAGGAAATAGAGGTGGCTTCAATTCATAAATAAATGCAAGTAAGCAATGAAATAGAGCTCATGGAAAAATAAATAAATAAGGAGAGGGAGAGAGAAAAAGACAGAAAGAAAGACAGGGAAGGAAGGGAGGAAGGAAGGAAGGGAGGAAGGAAGGAAGGGAGGAAGGAAGGAAGGGAGGAAGGAAGGAAGGGAGGAAGGAAGGAAGGGAGGAAGGAAGGAAGGGAGGAAGGAAGGAAGGAAGGAAGGAAGGAAGGAAGGAAGGAAGGAACATCTATGTCACCTCTAGGAGTGAAACATCTACTTGGATAGGCAACACACAAACTTTAGCTGAAGTCCTCAGAAGTCACAACACAATTTTCTTTCAAAAAATCGAAGGGTTCAGTATTTCAACATCAGATGAAAAGCTACAAAACCATGCAGAAATAAATGTGAGAACATGAAGGGTATTGACCCTGTCCTAGATTCCTTGAAGAATGTCAGGATTTGTTACACAAAAGTATCCTCATAAGGACATTGAATAGCAAACTAGAATAAATTTCTAATCTTTTCTGCTGGTCAGTTTGGGATGTTTTCTTGACTGCTAACTTGATATGTGCTGATCTCTTGAGCATCCAGGCAAGAAATACACTGTAGGCACTATTGCTAGAGCCACTTGTGAACCTCTCCAGAATCCTATAATCAGTGTCCAAGTGTTTGGGGAATTAAAAAAAAAAAAAAAAAAAATTATTACTCTAGAAATTAATCTCACTGACACATAACAATTGTGCAGTAACAAATAATTATAGAGTCAATAAACAGCAAAAAGTTTATTTCAACAGCCTTTGAAAATTTAAATTAGTTGAATACACACAGTCTTCCATAATGAGAATAGGATTGATAGTTTTTTGTTGTTGTTGTTTATGCCATCCCTTCTTGTATAATCTCTTCAACTTTTGTGTTGAAGCATTTATTTATTTACTTACTTGTTTACTCTATAGCAAACAAAATCAGAGGAAAAAACTATTCCTTTCACAACTGCTGTAGATTAACCTTGAACTTTACTCACTCCCTCCTATCTATTAGCATCAATTTTCTGTTGTTTCCTATCCCTGCTGACCCTTTTCTATTTTTATCTTTGTCACTGACTGTTGTAATTTTCTTTAAACAGCTCAGCTTAACTATATTTTTACTATTTTCGTTTTGCTTCTGTACTTTCTTTGAATGGTGTCATGGGCATCCTTCTTGCAGATTCTTTTCAAACACTTTGTACTTGCCTCTTTAATTGAAGATTTTTGAGGTTGGTTTGGGTTTTGTTTGGTGGGTTTTTTTGTTTGTTTTTTTTAACTTCAGTTTTGTTATTTATATTTTTTTTAGCAGAAAGTAACACTTTGCCTATTCCACATTAAAACCCTGTTGTTCTTCATTCAAGCCAATGAATATCATCAACTAGAATTAAGTTAAATAGTCAGAAGCATGGGTTTTTGCATTGTACACAGTGGATAATTCCTTTGTAAATATATTTTCTTGTCTAAAAAAACCTCTACTTTGCTGTTTCCTTTCACTCTTTGGTAAAGATATTTGCCAGCTCCATGTACAAGAACATTATTTTATAATACATCTAGAAAATGTTTTTGTTTTATAGTTAGAATCGCTCAAATTGGAAAAGACCCTCAGGATCACCAAGTCCAACAAATTACTCTACAGGATTCACTCTAAACCATATCCTCAAGCACCACATCCAAATGGCACCACTCCATCACCTTGCTGAGTAGCCCATTCCAATGCTTGACCACTCTTTCCATGAAAACATTTTTCTTAATGTCCAGTCTAAACCTACCTGTTTGAAGCTTGAGGATGTTCCCTCTTGTTCTACCACTGTGAGAAGAGAACAGCACCAACCCCCATACAACATCCTTTCAGATAGCTGTAGACAGCAATTAGGTCTCCTCTTTAGCCTCTTCTCTTTCAAACTAACTATCCCCAGCTCCTCATCATAATCTCCTCCTAAGATTTATTCTCCAGGCCCTTTCCCAGCATCATTGCTTTCTTCTACACTTATATACTTAACGTTGCTTACATACTTCCAGAGTTCCAATGAGATTATTACAAAGTGAATATCTGCAATTTCATGTAAGTTAAAGAAAAAGATAGGAGGCATTGAATTTAAATCCTATCCAAATATGTCTGGCTTAATGACTTCTTTTGACCTGGTTTTAGCATAACTGCTAGGGGTCTTGTAAATCGGCAGTGGATTAAATATCAGAAAGGTTTTATGACTGACCTCAACTTGAATTATCTTTGCTTAGTCAACTGATTTCTTTTGTTTCTAATGCTATAAAATGCTTATTCTAAGGCTTATGAAAATGCTGAATTAACAGTCCATTAACATCTGAGGCTTTCTTGATCTTGCTCTGTGATGGCTAGTAAAGGTGTAACTACAAAAAACTGACCTGAGGGGAACATTCTGAAATCAGATGGAGAGAGAGAAGCTATTTTAGTGTGTTAATTCAGTACCTTTTTTTTTTCTTTATTGCTAACACAGATGTTAAATTAATGGTCAGCAGTTATGTGAAGACTTATTCTCTATGACCTAGTTTCAAAACCAGAATTCATTTGACATAGGGACCCCAAAAAAACAGCTGAAAGTAATGTAATAGTGTTCAAACATTATTGACTAGTATCTCATTCCCACTCTTTTATATAGGTACAGGTTCTTCCCAGTTCATATTAGCCTCCTGAGACATGAAGTCTTTTCTTACTCTTATGCAATAGCAGTTTCTTGATTTCCCCCCTCCCCCCTTTTTTTTTTTTTTTTTCTTTCAGAATTCATTGTCATAGAAGGTGATCAAGTTTGTTAGGCACAACCCATAGTGAATTCATATTGGCTTTTGCCAGTTACATGCTTCAGCTGACTTGTGACAGTCCACAGGAACATTTGTTCCATAGCTTTCCCAGGGACTGAAGTGAGACTAACAACTCTATAATTACCTGGGTCTTCTTTGAAACTCTTCTTCTAGAGGGAGGTGACACAAACCTTCTTCAGGGATCTCTCTTGATCTCCATAATTTCTTGAAGACTATGGGGATTGGCCTCACAACAAAACCAGCCAGGTCTCTAATCACCCTTGGTGGATGGCATCTGGGACTATTGCTTTGCACAGACCAAGCTCCTGTAATAGTTGACACAGCTACTCTTCCTTCACTGAAGGTTGGGTCTGTATCTGCATCAACCTGGATTTTCATCCCCACAGCCTGGAACCCAACAACATTGATAAAGACAGAGGTGAAGAAGATGCTGAGGACCTCTGCCTTTTCAGAGTCATTGGAGACTAGTTCTCCTCTTCTGTTTCATAGTGGGCCTAAAATCTCTGCCTGGGGCTGCTTGTTGTTAATACATCTGAAGAAAATAAAAGGCTGGTACAGGCTTGTTCGCTATCATAACAAAACACCAAAAGGTGAAAGTTTTACATGACCTTTATCTTGTGACTAGATTTCCTGAGGTAAATAGACCTGTCACTTTTCACTGTCTCAAAGGCATTGTGCCCAGATGTCTGAGCTCCAGGGAACGCAGCAAATGAGGGAACAGTTCTGCTCCTGGCTTTTAGAGGTGTTTAGCTGTCATTAATCATGTGCCTGAATACCTCTGAAGATGTGATGCTGACATTGTTCTCTGGGCCAAGTTACTGCTGCTCTAGTACAAAATTATTGTCAGTGTATCACACAAATTCTGAGCTTCTGTAGTTACAATATTATCTGTAGTTACAAAGTTATCTTCTTTGAGCTTTCTGAATCCTTAGATCTTCTGTTCCCCTGTTTTTTTTCTCATTTAAACATGTTGAAAGGCAATGGTGGAGCAGGTGTTCTGTGAGATCCCATTTACTGTAGAAAATAATTTTGGCATCAGTACTGACATGGAACATCCTTGGATACAGTAATCTACTTTAAAATGAATTGTGTATCAATTTTGTCTGTGTCAGTGGATTTATACAATTTCCATATGCTATGGAATTGCAGAGACAAAGTGATAAAGCAAAATTTGTTTTGTTACTAAAGTTGATGACAGCTTACCTGAACTTCCTCCACTTTGGTCTTCTAACAGAGCAGAAATTCCTGGGTCACAGCGCAGGTAAGCTTTAGAGATATCATTCAATGACATAGTCTGTTCAAGACCATTGGCTTTTCCCATACATTGCTTTTCTAACACAATTTGCTAATGAGGGAGCCTTTAATTTCTCATTTCCAAAAGGAGATTTTTTTAATTTGCCAAAATATTGGGGCTTTTTATGATTAAATGGCAAAAATCAGTGAATAAATGAATGAATGAATGAATGAATGAATGAATGAATTTTCCCTCCTCAGATGCAGCTTCCACATCAATAAAATTTATGTTTACTAATCTCATATCAGTTAAAAGGTTATACAAAGATATGTGTTTTGCTTTAGGAGTGGATTTTAACAGACTTCAGCAGTCGAAGTAAATTAACTGAGGAGAATGCACATTCTCTAAACTTTTCCTCATTAGTGACAGGTAGTGACAGGGCTAGGGGGAATGGAGCAAAACTAGAAATGGGGAGATTCAGACTGGATGTTAGGAAAAGGTTTCTCACCATGAAGGTGGTGAGACCCTGGAAGGGATTGCCCAGGGAGGTGGTGGAAGCCTCATCCCTGGAGGTGTTTAAGGCCAGGCTGGATGAGGCTCTAGACAGCCTGATCTAGTGTGAGGTGTCCCTGCCCATGCAGGGCAGTTGGAACTAGATGATCCTTGTGGTCCCTTCCAAGCCTGACCGATTCTATGATTCTATGGTTTATTAGCTCCATATATGGCTTCTTCTATATTTAACTGTTAATTGAGCATTTGTCTTTATCTACTTGTATAGTCAGTAGAAGGATATGAAGCTTTCTTTTACTTCAGAACAAAGTATACTAGCTCTCTAATATATTTATATGTTGCTGGTTTATTACAGATTTAAAGGAACAATTATTACAAAGACAGAATGAATAAGCAAATTAATTCAATTTCCCTTTCTTTGTCTGAAAGTTTGTGGAATGCAAGATGTATGAAAGTATTGGCAGCCTTCATTTGCACATTTTTCTGCAATGTTCCATCCCACTGGTGTGACCACCCCATTGCATTTGTGTAACTTTCTTCACGCCAAATGCTTTTTCAGGAATGCTCACTGTCATTTGATGCTCCCTTGCCATCCCATATACAACACTGAAATCACATTGCTGCTGACATTGGCTCAGGCACGAGTTCCTCCAGACTTACACCAGGACTGAATTCTATCAGCAAGGATACTTCATATTTTTGATTGCAAAGAGAAAACAAACAAACTCTTATTATGTGGATTAATTCTCTGAAATATTGAGAACACTCTGTTCCTCTTTGGACCTTTACATCAATAGATGGCAAAGATGAATCAGTAAATGTCACAGAGCAGATAACTGCATATTCTGATTCCAAGGGCAAACAATGTCTTATTTCAGCAGCATCATAATTATTAATAGCAAGAGGAACAGTGCATAGCTGTTGTGTTTAGATCTAATAATCATCCCTGACCTATTGCAGAAAGCACCATACAGAGAGAATTCAGAAAGCTAAAATGTTCCTTTAGGAAATAGCAAGTAGAGAAAGAGATGAGCAGTGGATGTATACAGCAAAGGATGAAGAATGGAACAGCAAGACACTGACATTCAGAATGTCGGCTTTGTACGATCAGGCTTAACGATATTGCAGGTGACCACAGACTGCCAGTAGAGGGGGAGAAGGACCTCCCTAGACTTTCTGGATGCATGTTCTTGCTGCACCCCAGGATCCCATTGACCCTCTTGGGCAGAAGGGCACATTGCTGTCCCATGGAGAACTTGCTGTCCACCAAGACTCCAAGGTCTTCCTCCATGGATCTGCTTTCCAGAACGGCAGTAAAGCTGCAGAAGGTCACACAGTCCAAAGAAAAGTATAACAATTTGACTTTCACAGCTTGGAAGTTGTATGTGGTTTTAATTTTAGGCAGAAATAGTTTTGTGGTTATTTGTTTGTTTGTTTGTTTTTCAGTAAGGAGTCTACAACTGGTACTCTATCAAGTGCAAACCTCGTGCATCACTGCCTTTAGCATAGAAGCATAGAATCATAGAATCATAGAATCATAGAATCATAGAATCATAGAATCATAGAATTTTGAAGAGACCTTAAAGATCATCCAGTTCCAACTCCCCGCCATAGGCAGGGACACCTTCTACTAGATCAGGTTGTTCAAGGCCTCATCCAGCCTGGCCTTGAACACATCCAGGGAGGGAGCAGCCACAACCTCCCCGGGGCAACCTGTTCCAGTGCCTCGCCACCCTCACTGTGAAGAATTTCTTCCTAACATCCCGTTCAAATCTCCCCTCCACAAATTTGAACCCATTCCCCCTCATCCTATCATTACCAAGACCTTGTGAATAGTCCCTCCCCAGCCCTCCTGTAATCATCTTAGTGAGCAAAAAGTGTTCTGTAACAGCAAGATTGTAAGTACTATGCTGACAGCATGTAGTTTACGCCATTTAAAACATCCTATTAAGCTACTTGCATTATTATTAAGCAATGCAGATTACAGCTTCCAGAAAGGGAAAGTCAGAAGAGACTGTGTGAAAAGAAAAGGTGTTCAGCCTAATGTAACAGCATCTCGATGTATGTGGACATTTATCAGTCATCTCTAACAAGGTGTAAATCTTAACGCCTCTTGAAAGCCATAGGGAGACCTGCCAAGTGCTTCAACATGATCAGGATTTCCTCTACAATATTTTAGGTGCATCAGCAAGCACTTCTTTCTCCATTAAATTTCAGCAGACTGATGATGATAATAAAGGATGCTTAAGGGCATTAAAATTCAGACTGACCATTCCCGTCAGACTTGAATGGTCTAATGTGGCTTCAGCGTCTGGCTTGATATCACACTTATCCTAATTGATAAGCAATTAAGTCTCAATGAGAGGAAAAAAACTATCAATGTATTGGGGAGAACTAAGGCAGGGCAATAATTAAAACACTGCATTAAAGTGCACATTAGGAGAATCTTATACCCGAAGCATTTAACATCTGTAACTTTTCCCTCTTTCTGTTTTTGTGCAATAAACCCACGATATACACTATGTAATAATGATGAAATGCAACTACAGGTAGCAAGCCTTGACAATTCTAAAAGGTGATTGTGCTAAACACGTGAAAGTTACTGCTAGTAGGGCCAGAGTATGACAGTGTATTTTAAAGCAGGAGAAGGGAGGTGATCGTCCTCTTGCACTCTGCTCTGGTGAGGCCACACCTCGAGTATTGTGTTCAGTTTTGGGCACCTCACTACAAGAGGGATGTGGAGGTGCTGGAGCCAGTGCATAGGAGGACAATGAAGCTGGGGAAGAGCCTGGAGAATAAATCTGATGAAGGATCTGTGGATGGTTAGTGTGAAAAAGAGGAGGCTGAGAGGAGACCTCATCACTGTCTACAGCTACTTGAAAGGACGTTGTGGAGATCTTGGTACTGATCTCTTCTCACAGGTAACTGGAGACAGAACAAGGGGGAACAGTCTCAAGCTGAGGTTGGGGAGGTTTAGACTGGACATTAGGAAAAAGTTTTTTCATGGAGAGAGTGGTCAGAGACTGGAATGACCTGCCCAGGGAGGTGGTGGAGTCACCAACCCTGGATGTCTTTAAGGGTTGTTTGGATGTGGTGCTTAGGGAATGATTTAAGCTGAGTGTTGTAGAGTAGGGTTCTAGGTTGGACTTGTTGATCATGAGGGGCTTTGCCAACCTGAACGCTTCTGTGAGTTTATGATTCTCAGTGCCATGGTCTGATCAGTGTGGTGGGGTTAGGTCATAGGCTGGACTTGATGATCTCAGAGGTCTATTCCAGCTTCAATAATCCTGTGATTCTGTGACTTAGATCAGATTTTTCTTCTGATTTACAAAACATCCTTCTGTTGTTTTCTACTGTCTGTTTGATTATATACAAACAGGAACAGTGTGGCCAGCAGGATAAGGGAGGTTATTCTTCCCCTGTACTCAGCACTGGTAAGGCCACACCTTTATTACTGTGTCCAATTCTGGGTCTCTCAATTCAAGAAAAATGTTGAGGTGCTTCAACATGTCCAAAGAAGGGCAACGAAGCTGATGAGGGGCATGGAGCACAGCCCTGTGATGAGAGGCTGAGGAAGCTGAGGGTGTGTAGCCTGGAGAAGAGGAGGCTCAGGGCAAACCTCCTTGTTCTCTGCAAGTACCTGAAGGGAGATTGTAGCCAGGTGGGGTTGGGCTCTTCTCCCAGGCAACCAGCAACAGAACGAAGGGACACAGTCTCAAGTTGTGCCAGGCGTGGTATAGGCTGGATGTTAGGAGAAAGTTCTTGCCAGAGAGAGTGATTGGCGTTGGAATGGGCTGACCAGGGAGGTGGTTAAGTCCCCATCCCTGGATATGTTCAAGAAAAGCCTGGATGGGGCACTTAGTGCCATGGTCTAGTTGATTGGATAGGGCTGGGTGGTAGACTGCATGATCTTGGAGGTCTCTTCCAACCTGTTTGATTCTATCATTCTATGATTCTATGAATAAAGATTCCATGACAATCTTGTGTCATATAATGCTGAAGTAAAGCAAGGTGTTTTTCAACCAATAAATTTCTATCTGCAATTGTATGCTCAAAGTTTTTGCAGCTTTTGTGTACCAAATTAAAAGACTTATTATGTTTTTCTCTTCTACGGGAAGTGATAAACTATAATCAGAAAGCAAAGTATAACATACCCCTGTGGATAATTTTTTCATTCTCTTCGTGTAGGAAATTGATAATTTCTGTCCTGTGCTGTGATTTTCCAGGTTCAAAGAACAAAACTTGAGGTAGATAACCATGAACAACTTTTCAGTAAACAATGCTGTATGTTTTTAACTGGACTGATTCCTGGTGTGGAAGAAGTGGTGCTGGGTTGTAAATATGTCAGGATATATCTGGGAAATTTAGCATATGTCTGGGAAACTTAATGATGTCATATTTAAGACCTGCAGACCTCTGGTTATCTCGTGGACTTCCCTGCTTCTGTCAAACAATCTTCCAATTTTATGCTTTCAGGTCAAAAGAAACTTACTAGAGTTCACCTAACTATAACTGATGAGGTGAATATAATATCTGCAACCACTATTACTCCACTGATGCTTTTCAGACACTAAAAAAAACCAAAATTAAAAATAGGAAGGATGTTTAAAAGGCCTTTCTAATTAGTCTGGTTAAGTAACTTCATAACCTTTCCAGGACAGAGGAAACATTTCTTCTGTTTTACATGATTTAGTCAGTAGCATATACTTTACGACATTGGGCTATGCGAAGTAAATAACACTCAAAACAAAGAATTTTAATCAGATTACAAGCTGTGAAAACCCCAAATCATGATATTTTATGGAGAGCACTGTTTAGTATGGGTATTATGCTTGACATGTATATAGAACAGTAACATTTGTCATCGAACATCAGGGATTTCCACCTTGCTTTCTTACTGCAATAATATAATCAGCAGACAAACATAGAAGATAACAACAAATTTAATTGATGATTTTAGAACTGTGCCACGGAAAGCATGTCATAGAATGATTTGGGTTGAAAGAGACTTTAAAGATCAATTAGTTTTAACCGCTCTGTCACATAGGCAAGGACATCTTCCACTAAATCAGGCTGCTCAAAGCCCTATCCAACCTGGCCATGAAACATGTCCAGGAAGGGAGCATCCAAAGCATCTCTTCCAGTGCCTCATCACCCACACAGTAAAGAGCTTCTTCCTTAAATGAAATATAAATCTACTATCTTTCAGTCGTAAAAATGTTCCTCATCAGGTTTTTTATAGGCCACCTTTAAGTACTGAAAGGCTGCTATAAGGTCTCCCTAGAGCCTTTTCTTCCCCAGGCTAAACATGCTTGTTTTGATGCAGATCACAATACAGTTTGCACAGGTCCACCTCTCCAGCCTGTCAAAATCCTTCTGGGTGATATCCTTTCCCTCCAGATTGCTGACTGCACCACACAGCTTGGTGGTGTTGGTAAACTTGCTGAGGGTGCACTCTATCTTGCTCTCCATCTTATTGATGAAAATTTTAAATGGTACTGGTCTCGGAAGTGACCCCTGAGAGATGCTCTTCATCACTGTTCTGCACTCAGACATCAAGCTGTTGACTTCAGCTCTTTGAGTGAGACATCCAGCTAATTCCTTATCTGCTACCACACAAGTATTCCAGCCATCAAACCCACATTTCTCCAGTTTAGAGACAAAGATGTTGTGTGAGAGTGTCAAATGCTTTCCACAAGTCCAGGTAGATGACATCATTTATTTTTCCCTTATCCATCAATGCTGTAATTCCATTGTAGAAAGCCATCAAATTTGTCAGGCACAATTTGACTGTCACCAGTTCGAATACAGGCATGTGTTGAGTGTCACCAATTACCTTCTTATTTACCACATGCCTCAGCATAATTTCCTGGAGGATTTGCTCCATGATCTTATGAGGTATAGAGGTGAGAATGACTGACCTGTAGTTCCCTGGGTCTTCTTTTCATCTCTTTTTAAAAATGCAGGTTAAGTTTCCTCTTTTCCAGACAGTAGGAGCCTCACTGGACCACTAGAACTTCTCAAATATAATGGATACCAATTCCTCTGGGAGCTGTGGACATGTCTCATCAGGTCCCATGGACTTGAGCATCTTCAGGTTTCTTAGATTGTCCCAAACCTGATCTTTTCCTACAATGGGTGGCTCTTCATTCTCTCAGTCCTTGTCATTCCCTTGTGTGACTTGGGTGGTGTGGCTGGAGCACTTGACTGTGAAACCCAAGGCAAAAAAGGCCTTTGTATACCTCAGCATTCTCCATATCTTGGATGATCAGCCCCCCCATATCTTTCTGGAGAAGGTCTCTATTTTGCCCAGCCTTGAATTTTTCACTGACTTATGTACAGAACTTTTTTTTGCTGTTGTTGCTACCCTTGGTGTCCCTGGCCATTCTTTCAGGACTTCAGCTTTTCTAACCTGATCTCTAGCTGTTTAAACAGTTTCTCTGTGTTCCTCTCAGACTAGTTGCCCTGGCTTCCTTTTTATATCTGAGTTAGTCCAGGATCTCTGTTTATCCATGCAGACCTCCTGATATTTTTGTCTGACTTCCTCTATATCACATGAACTCCTCCTGACCTTGGAGGAGGTCATCCTTGGATAATAATCACTTTCTGGGTCCTCTTCTCCCTCCAGAGGAACCACTTCATGGGTGCTCCAACAAGCAGTTCCCTGAAGAAGCCAAAGTCTGTTTTCCTGAAGCCCAGGGTAGTGAACTTTCTGTGTGTCCTCCTTGTTGTGCTGAGGATCTTGAACTTCATGTTCCACTGCCACTGCAGTTGAGTTTCACATTGCCCACCAGCCCCTTGTTTTTGGTGAGAGCAAAGTCCATCGTAGCACCTCTGTTCATTGTTTCCTCTATCCCTTGGACAGTGAAGTTATCATCAATGCATTCCAGGAGTCTCCTGAATTGCTTTTGCCTTTTGTTTTCCCTTCAACAAATATTAGAGAGGTCAAAGTCAGGATTTGTGAACATGAGGCTGTTCCTCTCTGTCTGTAATGGTTCTCATCCACTTAGTATCCCTGGTTGCATGGCCTGTAGCAGACTCTTATTGTACCATCACCTGTCCTTCCCCTTCCTTTCATCCTGACCCCTAACTCATCTCCTCATGCATACACAGGCAAAACTCCATACACTCCAGGTGGTCATCAAGATAGAATAGGACACCCACTCCTCATTTCCCCTGTCTGTCCTTCCTAAAGTATTTATTTTGTTCAGCATTCCACTTACAGAAGTCATCCCACTGTGTCTCTGTGATGCCAAATAAATCAGAGCCCTACCAGCACATGCGTGTCTCTAACTTCTCTGGTTTATTGCCCATGTCATGTGTGTTTGCACAGAGAAACATCAGTTGGACCCCTGATGAAACTGAAGTGCATATGCAAGAGTACTTAGGGCAGTGAAGCATATTTCCTTCCATAGAAAGCACACCAAAAAAAACCCCAGCCCCAGTTTCATAAGCAAGGAGATTTTTTTTCTTACAGACACAGAAGGTGGAAAAGCAAGGGAACTGTGCTGTAAACCACACTGAAATCTCCTTTGAGTGTTACGTGCTAAAATCAGCATTTTGGACATCTTAATCCAGATGCATGAATCATCTTCCCACAAACAACAAGGAGATTAATAACATACTGCTCTCTCAGCACCCATGTGTGTGGTTTAATACCTGCTTAACTCACTCTCATTAAACAGCATACACGTTGTTAATTTTCTTTTTTGTTTGCTTGTTTTGTTGTGGTTTCTTTTTTTTTTTTTAATGTTTTATTGAAAATCTTACATGTATGACTAAAAGTCNATTGTCTACCGAAATGTAACCCAAATTAAATTTGTTGCAGGTGACTTAAAAATTAGTTCGTTTTCTCTGATGGAGCTGAAGGCCACTTTCACATGGTTAATTCATAGTGCTGGGCTGCAAAAATTACAAAGCCTTAGTTATCACTTCCCATCTGCCAGCCTGGTTTCACTCATGCACTGGGATTTTGGTACACGCATCCTTTTCCCAAAACAAGAGCTCTAGAGCGAGCATCATCCTCTGTGGAGCACCTTCTCTTCAGACAGTCCTGCAAACAATTCTGTGTGCCTCAGTAACTGCAGGCAAGTCAAGTCACTCCAAGTTAGGTACAAGCAAAAATAAAAAAAAAGCTTTTGCGGGAGCAGAGTCTAACCCGGGAACTCATGTACAGGTCATCTAAAAGAAAACAAGTCTGAAATAATACTTGGAAACACTATTTTACTTGAATATATACCTTATTACCTAGTAATAAACCATGAAAGATGAAGTATAAATATCGTCAGAGTCATTAAAAAATTGTCTTATTCTAAGAAACGCTACTTCAAAATCGTACAGTATTTCAACTAACAGCAGTTGTCCCTCTGTTTTGGCACTCCTGAACCGGTGTAGAAATTATGTGGAATGAGTTAACACCTTCGTGTGGGGAAAAAAAAAATATAAATAAATACTTGTGTGCAGCAGGGTCTAAGGATGATTTTTGGAGTTAGTAGCTTGACACGAGAAAAAAGAGGGGAAAAAAGTCTTTTACTGCAATTCAGCAGCAGCAAAAGAGAAGGGGAAGGGGGAAAGGAAGGTGTTTGCAGTCTTTGAAGCATAGAGCATGTTTTAACATTGAAAATGGAGTCTTGCATTAAAGACACTCTCAGCTAACTCTGTAGTCTTCTTTCCAAAAATTCAGTGTACAAATATTTTATGTAACTGTCTCAGACCTTGTAATGGTTCAGAAGAACAACTGCCTGAGCTTGGAGTTGTTCTCCTTTCTGAGAGATGAGTGGTGGGCGAGATTGCTTTGCTGTCATTTCTCCATATCCATGCTTCATTTCCTACATTTATCTGAGGCTGGAGAAAAATCAGCATGTTCTGACAAGTCTAATACCACGAGGCAGTAAAATGGACCTGAATTCTGTGGAGATTGGAGCTCCAAAATAAATATAACACTTTATGTCAAATCATAATAAAAAAGGATAAATTCTCCTGTACAAATCAGAAGATATAATAAAAAAATAGCAAATAGATAGCAACATCTTTTCTCTACCTACACGGGCATCACAAAACTTTCCAACCAGAAGAACACCCCCTCCGTATTTCTCATTTTATGTGGTTTGGAAAATACTTCAGAAAGCTGATGACAAACATTGTAGGATTTCATAAAACTACCCAGAAAATGGCAGAGGTTTCCAGTTAAACAGCTCTGAGAACAAACAGGGGGAAGCAAACGAAACGATCTGCTGGGTTTTTGTTTTCATGTCTGTCCTTCCTCTCTTGGCCTAACGAGCTGCATGCAACAGTGCAAAGAAAATCTGTTTAAAAACCAAAACAACCTTTCACCTCTAAACACTCTATATTCCAATGCTGTACTGAGTGGTATATTCTATTTGTGAATTTGTTTCTTCTTACACTTATCTCATACCAGAGACTGTGTTCTAGATATAGCAATACCGTGAAGGCATCCAGAGTGTCATTGGCTCATTGAGGTCACAGTGCACACCATACTCTTGAGTTGCCTCTGCAGGTATCTGAGGGTTGCTATCTATTTGAACGTGGCTGAGCATTTCATTTTATCAAAAATGCCACCAAATGCTCATATTCTGTGTGGTCAGTGCAGTCCTTAGGACAAGTCCGATGAAGATATGTTCCACCAAGGCAAAAACAACCAAAACCAAAAACAAAAAAACAAACCAAAACCCAAACCTAAAAGGTTAAAAATGGAGAAATATTTACAACTTTATTCAGTTTGTAAGGTTGAAGTTTTCTATTTTTAGTATTCTTCAGTGCATTGTCAGAGAAAGGTTCCAAGGCTATGAGTATAAGCAGTCTGGTCCAGTCCCATACATATCTGCAAGCCTTTTGAAGCGAGGTCCCCAGTCACTGAGGTAATCATAGTTCTGGTCAGAGTTTGAGCTGATGGAATCTAAAGAGCTGAGCGACTCTGCCACTGAGCCGTTCCCCTCGAACGCGTATGTCTGCAGGGAGTCGTAGGGTGGCGCGCAGGGGTCCACGTCAGCTTCTTTTAGTCTTTCCCAGATAAATTCCCTAAAAATGACGTTATCTGGGATGCTTTTAAAAGTCGGTCTGCTCAAGAACTGAATCTCAGGCGTCACATCCCGTCTGGTCTTGGTGTCTCGGATGATGTTGAGGTTTCTCAAGGCGGCCATGTCAAAGGCCTCGGTGTCTTCTTCGCCGCCGCCCTCATCGTCGTACCTGACAATGTTCTCTCTGATATCTCGCTCTTCGTCAAAAATGAGGGGCTCTTTTTTCCGTCGCCTCATGGTGACAATCAGCAAGACAAGAACTGGAACACAGAAAGACTGGAGTTTTAGCAGTGCTAAAGTTTCTTCATTTTTAACTTTTTTTTCCTAGCGGCGGAATTTAATTTTCCTGGCAAAGGTCCAAGGACATAACAGGCAAGTTGTATGGTTAGATTTAAAACCTAGCAGGTTCTCAAAGAGCTTTTCAACCATAGGCTTTTAGATGTTAAAGAAGCTATTTTCCAAGCCATTCTAGATGAACGTTTTCATCTCTAATTTTATATCCTATGCTGTCCACTAAACATAAATTTTAGGACTGATTCAGCCTGACTATTACAAGGTCACAGCCATGAAATAAAATTGAAGAGGAAAAAAAAAAAAAAAAAGAAAAGAAAAGAAAAGAAAAGAAAAGAAAAGAAAAGAAAAGAAAAGAGAAGAAAAGAAAGGAGTTTTTCCTGAACCCTTAATTGCTCAAGTGATAAAAGCACATTTATAAAGTCAATAGAAATAGATTGATAAATAGAAATTAGGAATCATGCTTTGAGAAGCAACTCAATGAAATTATGGCAAAGCTGTCCTGAAAGTAAAGAAAACAAAGTGAAATAAAACAAAACAAAACAAAACAAAATTAAATTAAATAAAACAAAATAAAATAGAATAAAACAATATAAAATAAAAGAAAAAATTTAAAAGATAAAAGAAAACAACAGAGAATCACAGAATTTCCTAGATTGGAAAAGACCTTCAAGATCATAGAATTATAGAATCAGTCACAGTTGGAAGGGACCACGAGGATCATCTACTTCCAACCCCTCTGCTATGGGCAAGGACACCTTACCCTAGATTAGGCTGTAGAGAGCCTCATCCAGCCTGGCCCTAGTCCAATCATTAATTTCACACTGACAAGTCCTTGACTAAACCAACTCCTTCAGCACAACTTCTAATCACTATAAGTCGCTATGGTTGGAAAGGACCACCAGGATCATCCAGTCTAACCTTCATCCCAGCATCCTTAGTCACTACACCATAGCCTCAAGTGCCACATCCACTCTTTTTTTTTTCACAAAACAAAGCAAAACAAAAAAAATGTTTGGGGTTTTTATTTATTTTTTTTTTTTAATTAGATTTAAAAACTCTTAGGTGGGAGAACAATGAATTGTTAAGCATTGTGTAAAACAAAACCACCTTAGTTGATGGACTAAAGGTATCAGGGTGTAAGACCTCACTTTCTATAGAGTGTGAAGTACTGTACTTGAGATTTATGAAGCACTTCTAATGAGAACTGCTAGGGCTGGAGTTTATTGGATCAGGTAGTGTAGTTATTTTAAAACATTTTAATCCTTCAAGTTTCCTTCAGCTTTAAAGCTAATACTAAACTGCAGTGCCAGCCAAAATAACTGGGAGAAGCTAACTTAAGGCTCCTCATGTTTGAATACTGACATCATTGCTGACACACAAAATATGGAACCAGTAACACGAACACTGCACACATCTGTGGGACATGATGGAGCATGATTCATCCTCTTAGAAAATGATTAATGCTATATTGCAGCATCTGGATAACATTTGCTGAGTTAATGATACTCCTTGAATGTAGCAGGCATCTCTGTGACTGTAAATATAACAGTACATTGAAAAGTGTCATCCCACATTCCATTAATCTCTTCTGATTTTTTGTTTATTTTTAATCTTAAGAATACATCATTACATGGATTTATGTGCCTAAGATTTACAACCTTTACTTGCAGTGCTTTGGCTCTGACAAGCAAATGCTTTAGAAACATGTGGAAAAATAAAAACTGTTACAGATTTTTTTTTTTTTAAAATTAGTTGCTAGCTTCTCTGGGCAGCCTCAGAATTAGCCTCAATAAATTGTGTGATGTAGGGCTGCCATTCTTGAAAGCCTTTTTCTTCATGGAGGAATTTTTAAAAATCAATATCAATCTAGACATTGTGAGGCATGATCGAGTATCCTGATCACTTGGCTAGAATAAGCCAGTCATTCAGAGCCTGCACATGCAGAAAACTGTGTCATATGCCTACAGTTGGTTATGGTACCATGGCTGAAGCATAAGATAATTCTAAAGTGGACTCTGCAAAACTTTTTATTTTCTTCCAGAGTTGTGTGTGTCTGAGAAGATAACTGGAACAGGTTCAGTTTTTGTTTTTGGTTTTGGTTTTGGTTTTTTTCTGAAGGTTTTGATAAATATGTGAAGCAATATTTCCCCCCCACCCCTTCTTTTCAGTAGCTACTGGGCACACATCTAATGATCCATCTACTAACAGATGCCTTGTGACACTCTAGTACTGCAGCATCAGCATCATTTTCTCATGCTTTTGCCCCTGGCATCTGCCTGGTTCATGCTTTACGTATTGCATTCAGAAGCCACTAGTTTGGGGCACTTTGCTGTGAACAATATTTGCATAAGCAGCTTGACAATATAAAATTCTGACCTTTAAAGCGGCTCTTGTGAAATCTCAAAACACTTTGATATTTCTGTAATATGCAAATTATACAGGAGAGAACATAAAATTGTCATCATCGAGACAACAATTGCATTCCACTCTTAGCCATTTTCCTTATTATAAAAGATAATTTAAAGTGAAAGACAAATTACCTTGCTAACAATGTAAATATACATTTCAGCCAAGATTGCTGTTGACATAACTTTTTAATTATGTTTTTAACACCTATTGCCACAATCTTTATTACCATGTAAGCAAGCAGGTAATAATTTCCTTTACTCAAGTGTAAATGCATTTTCACACCACTCTCCCTCTTAACATACTGACTTTTGGAAGTTAAATACCTGTTAATAACTGAAAAATATGGAATTTAGCAGGCAGGTTTGCCTAAGGGTACAATAAAAATGAAGATACAACAAGTGTTTTATGTAGCATTCCTTGTACACTTGTCACACCTGCATCAAGCCATGAAAAATATGGAGTCTGTCAAAAGATTAAATATTGCAGCATTTAGATGACTTTATCGAATAGCTAATTTTTGTCCACTTCAACAGCTAGGAAAAACAAAGTTTAATCTCTAAGAGAACAAAGCTTTAGCTGCATTGCAGACACTGCAAAGACAAATAGAAGCCCAAAACCAAGTGCAGAGTATTTGAAAGCTTATCAGTTTGTCACTGAGTCATGGTATTCTGTTTTGGTGTGTTGTGTTGGGTTTTTTTCCCTACTTTTAACACAAAAGCAGAGGTTAAGTCAGCAATTAGTGACTGGCTGAACACATAGAAAACCTATTGTTGTGCTTTTTATAGGACAAACAGTACAATAGAAGAGCTTTAGAGACAGATGTTGCACACTGAGGCCACTAATTTGGCTCTATACTGGTATAAAAAACTACTGCAATACTGATTTAATGTGTGACTCAACAAATAAACCACTTGCCATTGGAAGCAACTAATTGCAAAGACAAATAACCAGAACTAATAAAGACAGATGTAAACTAACCTCTTTTGTTCTGATTTCCCTGATTTGTTGTAAATGCTGATTTTGTTTGGCAGGTACAACAGCCAAGAGAAAATGGCATTTGTATTTATATTATCTGTGGCAGTATGTAGCTTTATCCTTGCCTCAGTATAGGTGTAATGATAATATCAGTAGTTTCAGTTCACCTAAATCAGTCTTTAAACAAAGACCTTTGAGCATAACAGCAGATTTGTGCTTTACCATTTTGCAGCATGTCTAGTAGAATTAGGATGAAATGTCCATTTTGGCATGATCTGGCAAAAAGTCAGGTTTAGGCCACTTGGGTATATATTTTATTATTAATAATTTTATTTGCACTACATGCAACTATGTAATTGTAAAAGAGGCCTTAAAAGCCCTTAGACAACCTGAGACACCCCTAAGCTTGGCATTTACTACAGCTATAAGCCACATCAACTGTGAGCAAATCTGGACATTGGTTTTGTGCCTTAGGTGTGTCATGATGAAAAAGGAGAAAGGAGAAATTAAACTCCTAACATTAATATCATTCAACTGATCCCAGCAAAAAAAAGCCTTTTAGGAATAAATGATAGAAGTTCTGGAACCAAGAAATCAACAAAATTTGACAGGGGTTTCACTGAGCAACAGTAATGTTTATACACCTCTTCCTTGGGCAGGTTGGCACCTGGCTCAAAATACAACAGCAGCAGAGTACAGTACAAAAACACAGGACTCAGATCCAGGGCTACCATACAAAAAGTCTAAACCATGCCTGCAGATCTGAATCACACCCAAAAGAAACAGTTTAGATTGGAAGTGATGACAGCACATACAAGTGTCTATTTGAATAAACAGTGTGAGGCATTCAGACAGCTAAATTTGGAAACCCAATTGTTGGACAAGTAAAACTGTTGGTGGTATGAAAGTACACAGCCCATTATTCAAACACTGTATCCAGAGAGCTTATCCTCTATTCTTTACAAAATGCTTGTTTGGCACAGTCTTAAAAAGACCAGAATGAAATATCAGGTTTCTGGATTCATTGCTTCTATTTGAACTCCGGAGAGTAATGAGCAGAATAAGCAAGTTCCTGCCTAGTAACAAGCTGGGTCTCCACTCAGTGCTCTTCTCTAAGACATATGGCCCCTATTTAAGAGGGGCTTACACCCAGGGCAAGCTGGACTATAGCTTGTTGTAGTTTCTTATGCCATCTTCAGAGACTCCCTTCTTATAGATAACAGAAATAATGACATTTCAATTTGGCACAAAGTCAGTTACTATTATTACAGAATATATCACAGGCTCACAGGGTGTTAGAGATTGGAAGGGACCCAAAATGATCATCAAGTCCAATTCCCTGCCAGAGCAGGACCATCATCTAGTTCAGGTCACAGAAGAACATATCCAGACAGTCCTTGAAAGGCTCCAGAGAAGGAGAATCCACAACCTCTCTGAGGAGCCTGTGCCAGTGCTCTGTGACCCTTCCAGTAAAGAAGTCCCCTCTTGTGTCGAGTTGGAACCTCCTGAGCTGCAGCTTACTTATATCTTCTTAAGTACACTGGCCTAAATTTGAAATGTGTTTGGCTCTTGTTTTGTTTTGTTTTCCCCACTCATGCCAATGCCAGTAAATATGACAGAGTGTATATTTTTGAGCTCTATCATTAACTTCAGGTTCCAATAAAGTTCAATTGGGGTTTATAAATGACCTAGAAATGCTACCAGGAAAAAAAAAAAAAAAGTTTGAAAAAAAAATTCATTAAAACTTTCGACAATGCCACTCTTCTCCTTAAATCATAAGGCCTAATCACCTGTAGAGTGAGATTTAAAACAATCAGATGTTGGCACAAAGATGGCAAACTCTGGAAATTCCACCTCTGATACATAGCTACCAAGTAAGCTGGTTGGGTTTATTGCAGAGTGTGCTGGTTTGAACTAACTGGAGGATTTGAATGACAAATTAGGCTATAGGCTGAGAAATGAAAACACTGATGGTGTTACTTCACTCATAGCTTTACTGAGAAAGGAAAAAAAAAATGTTTAACAGTTGCAACCCAAACATAGATAAGTCAGATGGTTTCAGACTGCTCTGGGCTGTGGCTGCTCCTGCATGGCTTTCTCCTTTTGTAGCTGAATCTGAATAATTCCACTAACTTCTTTTCCTGCTGCTGGGTAAAACAGATGGTGAGATAAGACTGGGGAAAGGGAATTGGTAGTAGGAGTGGTTAGAGACCCCTCTTAGGGATTTTGATCTCTGGGACTGGTGTGATGTTTCTGTATCACCTTTTTGCTGTACATATCTGTAAATATCTGTTATACATTGTAAATATCTGCTTGTATATTGTACGAAGCTGTAAACATAAAGCTTCATTTATTAACTTCCAGACAACTGAGTCCTAGCCTGGGTTATTCCAAAGTGGGGGGGGAAGGAAGGTAACTGCTAAGCTACCACACAGAGTTAGTGATTTTTCTCACTGTGCAAGAGAATTTTGGGTTTTGATCACTTTAGAAATGTTGTAGGAGAAGGGACACTTCCTTCTAAAGGTTTACAGGTTTACTCAAAGCCAGCACAAACAAAGCTCCAATTGTTGAAATGCTGCTGTGAACCAGAAGTATGGACAAATATCTTGATTTATTCAAATCACTTGGGAAACAGTGACAGAGAACTCACCACTGGAATTATGTATGACCTGAGAAGACTATGGCCACCTTCTTCCTCTTAGGCTGATATGGGCAACTAGAGAACAGAAAAATCTCTCCATTTTTAACAACACTCAAGAACATTACTGTTTCCTGAGTTGGTACCCTTGTTAACACTGGAACTTTCTAACTTAATCAGGAAGACTACACATTTGCTTACCTGCAGAAGCAGGATGATCTTTCATCTTTATTCCTCAGCATGGGCCTTTAATGATACCATGTAGGCATTTTGCTTGAGGACTAGGCATGAAATGAGAAATGCTGCCCAAATGAGGATGTTTACACTGTTCTACTGTCTTTTATCTAGCTGCAGATTCACTGCACAACATAAAAATCCAACCATGCAACCAGTTGCAGAGGTAACAAAAGATCATTCTGTAGAGGACGTTCAATTAAATATAATTCCCATCAGTAAATTACATCTCTTATGTTTTCTGAATGCCTTTTGTTGTGGGCAATTCAGTAAATGTTTAAAAATAATTATCTCTCTGGAAAGGGGACACATACTGATACTGGTTATGTGGGATGTATGCTAAACAAAATACTTCCATAAACAGAGAGAAAGAGGTTGTCTATCTCTTAACTGTTACATTTGATGCAATGATCTTTGTTTTATTTTATTATTGTTTCATATATAGGCCTGAAGGCACAGACCTGAACACAGATATCTGAATTTGAAAATCCCAAGCTAAAGATTTTGTGTGGCTCATGTGTGTGTGCCGTTCTGTTTGGAATGTTAGTGTGCCTGCTTACAAAAATTGGGATGAGGTAGTGTTGAAGGTTACAGTACAAAATAACAATGGTGGGGGTTGGAAGGGACCTCTGGAGGTCATAGAATCCAACCTCCCCTGCCAAGGCAGGGTTATGTAGAGAAGGTCACACAGAAACTTGTCCAGGTAGGTTTGGAATCCATCACCTCTCTGTGCAGCTTGCTCCAGCACCCTTATATTAAAGAAGTTCCTCCCCTTGTTTAGATGAAACTTCTTATGTCCTGATTTGTACCCACTAGCTGATGTCCTGGCACTGGGTACCACTGCAAAATGCCTGGCTCCATCCTTCTGCTACCCATCCTTGAAGAATTGATCAGCATTGATGAGATTCCCCTTCAGTCTTTTCTCCTCCAATCTAAAAAGGTCCAGTTCTCTCAGAGAGATGTTCCAATCCTCTCATCAACGTTGGAGCCCTTTGCTGTACCCTCCCCAGCAAGCCGTAGACTGATGTATTGTTATCTAGGGGTGATAGGAAGAAGACTTACCTAGCAGTGTCAAAACACAAGCCAATATTGCTATCAGGGCTCCAGTGCTAAGTCCTGCAGGCAAGATGTATGCTTCTGCATTGCATGTTTGAGCAATGCCATCTGCATCACAGTCACAGACTCTGATGGTGAGGGTGTTAGTGCTACTAAGTGAAGGTGATCCGCTGTCCACTATGAATATTGGCAAGTAGAAAACAGACTGCTCCTGTCTTCTGAACCCATTTCTTCTGGTTAATATTGTTGCAGTGTTATCTAGATAAAAGGAGGAAGCAAATGAGATATATACCGCGTGGTCTTTCTAAAACACAAGCCTATAAATAGCACAGTCTTCCACTTAAAGGACTTTATAAAACACATTAATATTATTTTAATAAATTTATTTTTCCTGGCCGTATTATTTCTAAAGCAGCAAAGGCAGGAGCAGCTGAGAAATGCTACCCGACTGAATAAGAAGATCTCTATTTTCCACAAAAGACTGTCTCAAAATTCCAGGAGTATCTTTGGGTTTATTTAAGCCCAGAATTCCACACTCTTGATGTGTAGTTGAAGTTGAGATAATTTTTAAAAAGGAAAAAATAAAATTACTCTTCAGTGATCATATTATTTTTATACCTACTTCAGGCCTAATTTCCAAGGATTCATTTCAGTTACGTAGAAACACAAACGTCCCATTAGTGGAAGGAATGAACAGGTTAATGGAAGAGTAAGTTGTGAAGGTCAACAAAATACTTTTTGAATGAAAACCAGAACAAAGCAAAACAGAAAACCCAACAGCTGGTGCACAAATACAGATAATTGTGCACGTAACAAAGACATGCGTTTGTTTCAGTCTTATGTGAGGGTCAAGATAACTAATATAAAGTCTAAAAAGTGTGACTTGATGCTGCTCTGCATTGGATGATTAAAAAGTCCTCGTGTCCTAAAATATATGCGCAAAAATCATTGTGTTCAATACGAGTTGAGGGCTCCTGAGAGGTAGGGAGTTACAATTCCTACAACGTATAGAAAAGGTTGATCTATTGTTCTGTCTATCTACCTATTTATCTGTCTTGTTCAGACACAGACATACCAATAGTGCTGTAAAGTTACCTTATTGTGTCATGTATTATGGCCTGTCTGGCAAAGCATGCAAGCACTTTGTCATACAGCATTATATGGGGCATGCATACAGTCAATTGACATCAAAGGGGCAGCTGCTGCTCTGTCTTGTAACCGCATTGATTCTGCTGGCATTACAAAAAAAACCTTACTGTGCTTTACAGTGAGGGTGGTGAAGCACTGGAACAGGTTGCCCAAGGTAGATCATGGATGTCCCCTCCCTGAAGGTGTTCAGGGCCAAGTTGGATGAGACCTTGAGCAATCTGCTCTGGTGGAGGGTGTCCTTGCCTGTGCTGGAGAGGTGGGAAGTAGATGATCATCAGGATCTCTTCCAACCCAAATTGTTCTATGAATCTATGAATTACTTTTTGCAAAGGATAAGTTCTCTGCAGGAGGGCCTGCCTTCTCATTAAATACTTCCCGGTGCTTGTAACCAAGTTCAGATTTCTAACCAGAGTCTTACTCTTCTGCAACTTTAGTATATTGAGCATTATTACTCTTTTTGCCTTCAGTTCCAAACCACAAGCTGCTCTTGTGAAGAAAATCAAGTGTGTCAGGAACTAGATGGAGGGTAAGGCAATAAATAGCTATGTGAGAGAACTTTATTATGTCACATGTTATACTTAGTGAACACTGTTCAAAGTCTGTTTGATACTGTTGAGCAGCATCCTTTAGCCTACCATATGCCTGGGTTGTTTTTTTTTCCTCATCTTATTAATAAGGACAACTTTGTAGCTCTGGTTTGGTAGCAATCCATAAAAGAGCAGTGCAACTGTACCGTGGTGCCTATTTAGATCTGTTTGCTTCACCTAATAGCTAAACTGACTGATACATGCCCAGCTGCTGTACTACACAGAGCAACTAACGAGAGCGCTAATTAGAAGTGTGTTACTTAGATGCTTCAACTAATCGAAACGTGATGTCAGTGGGAGTCTTTGTATCAGTCTTTGGGGAAACACTCAGGAGAGGTCTGTGTCAATATTGTAGGCAGCTTCCACTGTTGAAGGCATTCTTCGATAGGTGGTGGTACTTAATGAAAACAGAGGTTTTGCTTTAAAAAAAAAAAACACAAACAAACAAAAAAAACCACACACACACAAAAAAATGCCTTCTAGATTTATGTTGCACTCCATTTTTTGTGCCCTGAGATATGTTAATAAAACATGAATTCTTGGACATTTTTCAGTCACTACCCAGAGGTGAAATCTAATTTAGATAACAACCTAGAAGTACATGGGGAAAAAAAAAATAAGAGTGATGGCTTATAGAAGGGAAAAAAAAAAAAAAAAGTTTAAAAAATTAAAAAGGAGAAAAAAAATAATTGAAGCTGCTGTTTGGCTCGAGGCTTTAATTGATTCAAACAACAGTTTAATTCCTTTGGCAAATAATCTACAGATAAATTTATTTTCTGGGCTAATTACAGTTTCGTTTCTGTCTTTACCAGAACAGAAGTTTATGCAGGTCAGCAAAATATATACAAAATGAAAAGTGTTAAAGGTGAATATTTACCTAAATAGAATATCCTTACCTTTGTTGTCCTGCAGTGTAAAATTGTGGTTATTTGCTGCCTCTGCTGTTAAACTGAAGTAGAACTGGTGGCCATTTGGTGGGTCATCTTTATCAATTGCACTGATTTTCTGGATCACCTGTTTTGAGATAGATTGGGGCTTTATTATACGGAATGGGAAGGAGCACAAATTGTCAGGGCTGGAAGTGACCTCAAGGATCATCCAGTTCCAAGCCCCTGCCATCGGCAGGGACACTTTCCACTAGATCAGGTTGCCCAGAGGTACATCCAGCCTGGCTTAAAAAATTTCCAGGGCTAGGGCTTCCACCATCTCCCTGGGCAACCTGCTCCAGGTTCTCACCATCCTTATGGTGAAGTACTACTTCCTAATGTCTAGTCTAAATGTCTCCTCCTCTAGCTTGGATCCACTCCCCACCCCCCTCCAGTCCTATCCCTACCTGACACCCTAAAAAGTCCCTCCCCAGCTTTCTTGTAGCCCTCTTCAGATACTAGAAGGTCACAATAAAGTCTCCTCAGAGCCTTCTCTCCAAACTGAACAACCTCAACTGTCTCTGTCTGTCCTCATAGAAGAGGTGCTCCAGCCCTCTGATCATCCTCATGGCCCTTCTCTGGACACATCCCATCACCTCCACATCTTTCTGTAATAGGGGCTGCAGAATGGGACACAGTAGTGCAGGTGGGGACTTACGACCTCCTTCAAATTGCTGGCCGCACTTCTCTTGGTGCAACCCAGGATCTGGTTGCCTTTATGGGCTGCAAGTGTACACTGGTGGCTCATATTGAGCTTCTCATCCACCAGCACCTCCAACTCCTAATCAAAACTAACTGTTCTGACTAGATGACAGTGAAAACAAGTGAGTACTTCAGCAAGATATGCTCTGCATTTCTCATGAGCACAAGCTAATAATCACAGTGTTTTCTGTTAAGGATTTAAATTATGCTGTGATTTTGAAATTTGCAATAAACAACACCTGCCATAGGAAGGACAATATTCTGGCAGAAGGCACAAAAGTGCACAGTCTTCCAGGGAATATCTGAGATCTGTGTAGGTGAAACTCATGCTGGATTTCTGGGACAGAGGAGGGACAAGGAGAAAAAATAATATGTATAATATTTGAAGTTTTATAAAGTAGAGAGGTGAAGTCCAAGTATTAGAGACAATACAGACAAACAATGTCACATATATTTAGTTGAGCCTAGAAATAAGTGGAAGACACCTGGGGGAGTTAAAAACTCTGGGGAACACAGTAGGAATACATCTCCCTTGTGAAACTGCAGCTGTAGAGCCTATACTTCCTAAATGAAGTAACAGTGTGCACTCATTTTAGAAATTGTAAGACTTCAGTCCCAGAATAGCCACTGTGTTGTGATTTCCCACTTCCCAGGAAAATTAGAAGGAAGTATCCATTCTTAATATTATTCAAAATTAGATGAGTTTAGCAAAATGTGTCAATTTGAGGTCGTTCATGCTGGAGAAGATGCCTGAGTGTTCACAGAGGGGCTATAAGGAAGATGAAGAGGGGCTTCGTAGCAGGGTCTGTGGTGGTAGAATGAGGATCATGGCTTTTAACTAAAAGAGGGGAGATTTAGACTAAATAGAAGGAAGACTTTTTTTTACATTGAGGGTAGTGAAACCCTGGCCCAGGTTTGCCCAGAGAGGTGGTAGATGTCCCATCCCTAAAAATATTCCAGGTCAGATTGGACAAGGCTCTGAGCAACACCTATTTGAAAACGTCCTTGCTCCCTGAAACGAGGTTAGACTACAGATGGACTTGAAATGTCCCTTTCAACCCTAAACATTCTGTGATTCTATAACCCTATCAATATGAAAGATTTTTAACAGTATCTTCATAACTAATTTTTACACCCCAGTCCCTCTCTTCAGGAGCAAGGTGAAGATGTTATGGTTTGATTAATATTTGTTTGTGCTGCCCATCAAAGCATGAGTTTTACTACCATAAGGCAATTATATTTTATCATAAAGCTGACAGGATTTCAGGAGGAGTGAATATCTACCTGAGAAAAGCAGACATTAAAAAGCTCTCAAGTCATACCTGACCAGGTTGAGCATTTTCACAGACAGTTGTCTCATACTCCATGGCAAACTCAGGGGCATTGTCATTAATGTCAAGGATGGTGATGGCCACATAGCCTCTCCCAATCTGTGCTGGATTCTCTACAGGAAAAGAAGTCAACATAACAATCAAGAAGAGCTTCTTTTTTTGGGTCAGGGCATTTTTCACTTGCAGTCCTCTTTTGACCATATTTGTGAAAACAATTGCAGTCCTTCCTAGAAAGACAAGGGAAGCCCTTGTGGAAACTATGTTTGTATTTTTCAGCCACTTCAACTGAACTAAGATTTTCCACTCAGGGATAAACCGAAAATCTAACTTACTAATCACGGCACTGAATCACTTCGTTTGGAAGGATAAGAGCAAGCTGATGTAAAACCATCTCCAGCTAACAACAATATTCACATTGAGAACAGCATAATTCTTATAGGTTCAATAATAAGATATTATAGGTTCAATAATAAGTTATTATAGGTTCTTTTTTTTTTTTTTGGTTGAAATTCAGGGTGATCAGGTTATAAAGAAGTTATAAAAAAATAAAACTCCATGAGCTATGTATAGCAGGAAAAAAAAAAAAAGTTGGAAGCTCTATGTCCAGACAAATCCCAAAGCTTTTAAAGTGCACACACAACTAAGTTATTTCAACACTGTCATTACACCTTGAACACCTTAATGTTGACTCATTCTTTAAGTGATGCACATCTCTAGCTAAGATTTGAATCTATTCAGGGTTCAGTGCCATCACTTAATCTCAAGCAGTAGGTATCTTTACAGCCAGGACAAAGGACAGCAGGGGAAAACTTGTTTTGCTAAAATTTCTGTTTTGGAGCAAGGCAAATGAAAAAAAAAACCAAAAAAACCCGACCAACAAACAAAATCTTCAAATATGTTTCTTTTTACAGGATATTGCAACCATATTTCAGCAAATATTATGAGCGTTTAAAATAATGCATCCAAGTGTAGAGGACAATGTGGTTTTGGTGGTTTTTTTTCTTTTTTTCTTTGTTTGCTTTGCTTAATCCATAGCTGAAATACCAGAGGAATAGCAAATCTTGACACCAACTTTTTTGTCTACTGATATAAGATTATTGAAAACCAGGCAGGCCATGAACATAAATTAAAGCATTCTGAGGTATTACTTGTGCACCTAGAATCTCGCTCGTGTCAGCAATGTCCCTTGGCTATTTTGTCAAATTTGTTACAACTCAGGGTAGTTTTTGGTTTCTGTGCTGGCCTCCTAAACCGAAAGCTCTGCTCCTGAGAATACAAGATAAATTTGTTCAGACGTTAAATGATGAATGTTACCGTTCAGGTTAAACATTGAATTAACCTCACTGAAAGCGAGAAGTAAGGATTTTTAAAATAGAATCATAGAATCATAGAATGGTCTAGGTTGGAAGAGACCTCAAAGATCATCCAGTTCCAACCCCCCGCCATAGGCAGGGACACCTCCCACTAGATCAGGACGCTCAAGACCTCATCCAGCCTGGCCTTGAACACATCCAGGGAGGGAGCAGACACAACCTCCCTGGGCAACCTGTTCCAGTGCCTCACCACCCTCACTGTGAAGAATTTCTTCCTAACATCCCGTTCAAATCTCCCCTCTGCCAGTTTGAACCCATTCCCCCTCGTCCTGTCATTACAAGACCTTGTGAACAGCCCCTCCCCAGCCCTCCTGTAGGCCCCCCTCAGATACTGGTAGGCTGCTATAAGGTCTCCCCGAAGCCTTCTCTTCTCCAGGCTGAAAAGCCCCAACTCTCTCAGCCTGTCCTCATAGCAGAGGTGCTCCAGCCCTCTGATCATCTTCGTGGCCCTCCTCTGAACTCTCTCCAACAGTTCCATGTCCTTCTTGTGCTGGGGGCTCCAGAATTGCACACAGTATTCTAGGTGGGGTCTGACAAGAGCAGAGTAAAGGGGGAGAATCACCTCCCTTGCCCTGCTGGTAATGCCTCTCTTAATGCAGCCCAGGACACGGTTGGCAGTCTGAGCCGCGTGTGCACACTGCAGGCTCATGTTGAGCCTCTCATCCACCCAGACCCCCAGGTCCTTTTCCTCAGAGCTGCTCTCCAGCCACTCACCACCCAGCCTGTATTTGTGCTTGGGATTGCAGCGCCCCAGGTGCAGGACCTTACACTTGGCCTTGTTAAATTTCATGAGGTTAGCCTGGGCCCACCTCTCCAGCCTGTCCAGGTCTCTCTGGATGGCATCCCTGCCCTCCAGCGAGTCAACTGTGCCACACAGCTTGGTGTCATCTGCAAACTTGCTGAGGGTGCACTCGATTCCTCTGTCCATGTCGCTGACAAAGATGTTAAACAGCACTGGTCCCAGAACTGACCCTTGAGGGACGCCACTTGTCACTGGTCTCCAGGTGGACATTGTGCTGTTGATCACCACTCTCTGCGTGCGAATAGCAAGGCAGAGAACTGATAACTTTCATTATCACAGCCCAACAGAGGAATAATAAGGATGGAGTTGGAAGAAATAAATTCTTCAAACATAAAGGAAAAAAAAAAATCGACTTTTCCAGAGAATATATTCAAACCTGAACAAGTTTAGGTTTAAACTTGCATTATATGGAACCCTTTTTGTATGCACTTAAAGGCTTCAAGTCATCAACACTTTCCATCTTACACCAGAAAAGATACCAAGTACAAAACATCCTGCACAGTCAGGAAAGTGAAAGCACACAAGCATTCTCATCCCCTTTCCTTCATACCTTTTAAGAATGCTGTAGCTGAAGCAATCAGCTCTAAGTGAATGCCATCAGGCTAACTGCTTTCCTCTATACTCCATATCACTTTTCCTCTAATGACACCTGGTCTGAGACTGCTGACTTAACATATTTCATCCTCCTTTGTACTTGTTTTTTAGAAGTAAAGAGACTACATAAAGTGTAAGGCAAAGGAAAGGACAAACACTTAATCTGTTTTGTTTCTTAATTTGCTATCACACAGATTTTTTTTTTTTTTTACAACAAGAAGTTATTTTTTATCTGCCACGATGTGAAGTTGTTATCATTTCTCTTGACACAAGTGATGACCACCGAGGCTGAAGTTTTAAAGCCTGACAGCAAAGAGAATGTTTAAATTGCTACTTACGACTCTCCATAGCCAAAACGGTGATATTATGAACAGCATTAGTTTCTCTGTCCAAAGATTTGGCAGTTGTGATGACTCCACTGTTGGCATCAATATTGAAATACCTCTCCAGATCTGTGTTTCGATCTATTGAGTACCTAGGTGAAGGATGAAAGAGAACTTTTGATTTATGTTTAATATGAGCTTGTAAAAATGCTTCATCAATTCCTTATTATCATCATAGAATTGTAGAATGGCTTAGGTTGGATGGGACCTTAGAGATCACCTACTCCAACCTCCCCACCTCTCAAAGAGAATCAGCTTCTCAAGAATTCATCCAATCTGGCCTTGAACACTGCCAGGGAGGAGGCATCCACTTCTCTCAGCAACCTATTCCAGAGTCTCACCACCCTGCTACTATAGAACTTCATCCTAAAATAAAGTCTAAACCTAATCTCCCTCAGTTTAAAACCTTTCCTCGTTGTCCCGTTGCTAGACACTGTTAGGAAAAGTCCCTCCCTAGCCTCTTTGTAGGCTCCTTTCAGGTATTGGAAGGCAATTATAAAGTCCTCAGGAGTGTTTCCACTTTTTCTGCATTTTGTGCTTTGTTTTGCCCTGTTTCCCTGAGATGTTGATTGAAACAAAACCATATGCAAAGGTGAAAGAGTTACAGAACAGCCTGTGCTGATTGATGGGCTCCATTCACTCAATATCCACTTAAGTTAATTCTCTCTCTTTTTTTCTTTTCCTATAGTGTAAGGAAAATGTTCATTTATTCATGGCATAGCAACAGAGGTTGAAGTTTGCTCCATGGCTACACCAGCCAGGTGCTGCTCCCATGGGGACTGGCAGTCAGAGCACAGAGCTTTCTATCAGGGGCAGAAGAGACCCTGAGTCATCCAGAGCTGCAGTGGCAGGGGAAGGGAAAAAAAAAAAAAAAAAAGAATGAGGTAGGATGCAGAGCAGGTCAAGAGACTGCTGTCAGTTCCTGATGTTTTACTGTCATTAGACAAACACAAATTCATGCCCTTAACTCTTTGGCTTAACGTATATCTTATCTCCAAATTGTTTTAGGAAGGGGAAATAATCTCCTTACCAGATAGAAAATAGCATAGGGGAAAAGGTCAGAATGCCTGTGGGTGTTCTGCTTGTAACCCTTTTAAGAGAAAGGGAGAGTTGATTAGGCAGATAGAGATTTACAGCTGGAATGTTCTTGATGTTTGATCTAATATTGGGTCATCTTCTTTCACCCTCCTTTAGATCAAATATATGTACTTCTCAGGATGAATTAAAATGTCCAAATAATACCAAATGTAATTACTGTACTTACTATGGCACTGATAATATATTAGATCCCTGATAGAGCATTGAATAAATCCTTTGAACAATGTGGAAAGAAAGAGCTATGGAAGAGAGTTTTAAAAAGGGACTTCCAGATACGATGATCCTCTGACTCTGTTTGTTCCATGTTGTAATATATCAGCTTTCACCTTGCATCAGTGTGTTTTTATCTATCCCTCTTGGCTGCAAAATCTTAGAGCAGATACTTGTTACATAATCAGATTTATTTTATTTTACTTTTTACTGCATTATCTCACAGTGAGGGAAAGAAAAGGATTGCAACAACGACAGTGACAGCAGTTTTCAGGGATTAAGTCTCTCTTTTTTTTTCCTCCCTCATGATATGTTAACTGTAGTTCATTTCTGACTGCATTTCATGCCAGCCCTGTTGTATATTTGGTCAGCAGTGCTCTTCAGCTGTTCTGTGGCTGGCAAGTTTCCCCATGAGACAATGCCTGTCACCTCTGTTATGTAGTCAGACTTGGCAGGGCCTCTAGCTGGGATTCAACCTCCTGCCAGCACAGAGACTTCCCAATTATTTACACTATCACTAATTTGAAGAGCCAGAGACCTTTTTTTTTAAAAAAAAAAAAAAAGAAATCAAGGAAGAGAAGGAAGAGGAGAGAGGTCTGAAAGATAGAAAAAGAAAAAAAAAATCAAGCAAGAAATAAAAAGAGGGAAGGAGAGAAGAAGGGAAGATGGGAAGGAAGGAGGGAGGGAGGAAAAGAAAGGAAGGAAACAAGGAGAGAGAAAAGGAAGGAGAGAGGGAAGGAAAGGAAGGAAAGAATTAGAGAAAAAAGGAAGGAGGGAAAAAAAGAGGGAGGGAAAAAAAGAAGGAGGGAAATAAAGAGGAAGGGAAAAAAAAGAGGGAGGGAAAAAAAGGAGGGAAAAAAGGAGGGGAAAAAAAGGAAGAAGGGAAAAAGGAAGGAAGGAAAAATGAAGGAGGGAAGGAGGGGAGAGGCAAAGCAAACAAGTTACATAAATTGGGCAACAGATTCTTATGAAACAAGAAGAATTTTTTTTTAATAGTAGGAAACAGGGAATTTCCCTGATGTGCAAACTTTACATCCATATTCAAATTCTAAAAAAAAAAAAAATTATTTTAAATACTTTAAATCCTTTAATTCCTTGCAGCCTTTAATACTTGAAAATCTTTGAGCTGCAGGAGTTTTAAATCCTTTATTTAAGCTACTTCAAACATCAATAGTTCTCTGGTCCATAAAAGATAACCTTCTGTTTTAAAAAATATTTATTACTTCTCCCCTCCCCCACCAAGTATTGTCAAGATTTTAATTATGTCTGATCTTGTAATTTCACCATTTTAATTGCAAAAAAAAAAAAAAAGTGTGGGTTTTTTTTTTTTTTTTAATCAATATTCCTATAGTCTGAAGTTTGGAATTTGGAATACTTATTTATAGGTTAATAATTTAAACTTCTTAAATAGATCATGAAAAGTATTATGCATTAATCCTCCTTAACACATTCCAATTTTAGGTGAATCTGGCTCTGATGTCTATCATAGCAGATGCAGGAAAGCTTTAAATCGTATGATGTGTCAGTCCCACCAACAATGTACGTATCAGGTACTCAAGCATTCAGATAAACTCTCACTGTTTTTCTTTTTTCCTCACTCCCAATTCCTGAGCTTTGAAGAGAGATCTCTAAGATATTAGTTCAGCAGGTGATAAAAACTATTTTTTTCATGCTGGAATTGTAAAACTTAAACAGGTCAAGGCAAATGAACTCATCCTTGTGTTTATCCAGGAATCAAAAGCATTCTGAGCACAGGCTGCATTTATGGAACTGGATTTATTTCTACTTTACATGATTCTGCTAAACCAGACATCATACACCAGATGCTAACAGCAGTGCCAGAAGACACTGCTACAGCAAAGAAAGAGCTTAGCAAAGACAAATTTCACAAGCAAATCCATGCCAACCTTACATCCCAGACTTGTTTATACCTGATAGGAATCAGGTATCATTTAAATATGTTGCAAATATAGAAAGAAAGGAAGGAAGGAAGGAAGGAAGGAAGGAAGGAAGGAAG
>VWZI01010222.1:214587-232644 GCA_013396835.1 Psilopogon haemacephalus
AGAAAGAAAGAAAGAAAGAAAGAAAGAAAGAAAGAAAGAAAAGAAAGCAAGCAAGCAAACATCTATGTCACCTCTAGGAGTGAAACGGGGTTTCTTTACAACTTAAGGTTGCTGCTTCAGAAATGGCAGAGGTAGATCTGCCCTTGACAGTGCAAATTTCAGTGGATGTCTGCAGATGTCACATGCCAGCCACAGTGCTCACCATAAAAGTGAATGTTCTGAGCAAGTTTTACTCCATTCTTTGTTACAGCAGTTTCATAAAATAAAGTTTTCCTCAGCCTTGAGAAGAGAAGGCTTAGGGGAGACCTTATTAGCATGGACCAGCACATAAAAGGTGGCTACCAGGAGGATGGAGACTCCCGTTTTACAAGGAATCACACGGAAAAGACAAGGGGTGATGGGTAAAAGTTATTGCTGGGGAAATTCCCATTGGAATCCAGAAGACAATTTTTCCCCATAAGAACAGATGGACACTGAAATTATCTCCCAAGAGAAGCAGTGGATTTCCCTGTATTGGAAAGCCTCAGTGTGACTGGGTGCTGGCTCATCTCACTATCACCTAGAAAGGTTGGACCATATGATCCTTGGGGTCCCATCCAACCTGGCGGTTAATGATCATGAAAATTCATTCTCAAAGCATGAAAGTAAAATGGACCATCAACAGAAAAAACAACATAGACAGAAGTTCTGTGGTCATTTTCTATATGTGCCCTAAACAAACAATAATAACAAATGAGACAGTAATCATTTTTAATTGTCTTCGTGTTCCTCCTCCTGCAGATGTTTAAGCTCACAAAACTCCTGAGTTATCAGCTTTACTCTCCAGATGTTTTCATGTTGGACAATCAATACTACTACTCTGCATAAGAAAATTAACAAGTAACTCATTACTGTTTTAACTTGGGTCATGAGTGTTTGCCCTTGAGCTTTGACCTAGAACGCAAGCAAACATAAAATTGATTATTCATGGGTTTTTATGGCTTCTTTATGATCCTGGATGTCAGATTGTGAAAGACCTGCAGTTTTGTCACACATTGAAGACAAAGACAGAGGGACTTGACAGTTTTCATGTGTTTTTGGTCTTCATATCTCTTCGTATTTGAATGGAAGATATTTGGCTTCAACAGAACTTACAAAAGCCAGAAAACCATTGCCTTGAAATGTTCTGACTAGGACAAGACCTGACTTATCCTATACATTTCCCTCAGTTGAAGGATTTTTTTCCTTTTTTTTTTTTTTAACTGTGAAACCTGCAGCATGGTTTATCATGCATAAATCAATGTGCTATTACATCGCCATAAACAGCAAATAAACAATGTGAATCATTATGCACACAGATACACACATATATTTATATTATATATATATATATACACACACACATATACATATGTGTATATGTATATNATGTATAATATATTGAAAGGTTTTCTTTTCTTTGGAATCTTGAAATTATATCTTCTCTTATTTGATGTTTTAGGAATGTATTTATTAATTTATTTATCCAATTATCTATCTATTTATTTATTTTCTGAAGGTTCCACAGACAAAATATGCAAAATCTTAGAACAACTCCACCTCCCTCTACAGGGGAAGGAAGGCAAAGTAAATATTCTCCCAAGTAATTTGTGATAGAATAAGAAGGAGTGGCCTCAGGGCTTGTTCAGGATTGATATTTGGAAAAGTTTTTTTCAATGAAAGTGTTGCCAGACATTTGAACAGGCTGCCCAAGGAGCTGGTTGAGTCACCATCCCTGGCTGTTTTTAAAAGGCATATAGATGTGATGCTTGAGGATATGTCTTAGTGGTGGATTGGGTAGAGTAGGGTTAATGATTAGGCTAATTACCTTAAAGGTCCTTTCTGATGGAGTTGCTTTCAGTGCAAACAACAAAATAAACAACTTCAATATGGAAGTTAGTTAAGTGAACAACTGAGACAGAGTTACCTGACAGGACTATTTGAGGCATCTGGATCATGGGCTGCTACAGTTCCAATGATGGTGCCGACCTTTGCTGCTTCAGACACCACCATGGAGTACAATCGCGAAGTAAACACGGGTGGCTCATCTACATCTTCTACAATTATCTTCACTGTTGTCATATCACTGAAGGGTCCCAGGCTTAGGAAGCGAGGGTCAACGTGCATATTGGCTGCTTCTATCCTCAGGGTATAGCTTGTCTTAGATTCAAAATCCAGCTCCTACAGAGGCAAAGTCATTTAGAAATTGTATTATCCAGTGATGCTGCAGCAAAACTGTTTCACTTGCAACTGGCAGTAAAGTACAAGATATACTTTACCATTTGTATCCAGCTATCACTTTTGATTGGCAGAACACAGCTGATGGCTCTTTTTTTTAGCTTAAAACACTATTTGCAGTCTCTCATTAGTGAACATTCCCCAACAGCTCTAAGAGTGAAGACAGTTCTACCCTCTCAATGAAACCAGAATGCTTTGAGTTAATGGCTAAACTCTAACTTCTGTGAGGGTCAGACTGTCTCTTGTTATTTCATCATTGTGAATAAGTATTTTTTCTGCTTTAGTCATACTTTATCCAAAATAATGTCATGTATTGCTATACTCCCCAGACATAAGAACTTGCTATAATATTGGAAACACCTCGTTCAGAAAATTATGAGAAGTTTTGTATTGTTGTTTTGGTCTTGTTTTTCTTTGCATATATTTGCAACTGACTATTCAATTATTATTCCCAGTTCTCCACAAATTTCTGTAGAAAATGTGGCAATCACTTAAAATACATTGCTCATACCAGAACATTTCTTACTTAAATGTGATGTGGAGATTGTTCTAATTATTTTCACTTATTAAACAAAAAGCATGTTATTATTTTGCACCTTCATTTATCCCTTAATTCTCTTTGAGGAAAGTGAAGTTTCCTTTTGGAATAAATACCGAGAAACTTGTCCCCCAGACGTAATAAGTTACCTGTGATCTGGAGGACTGCCTAGCAAAGAAAAATATTTTGGATGCAAAAAGAAAAATCTTACCTCACAGGCAATTATTGACCCAAATTGACCATGCTAATGTTAGCATCATTTACCCTCTATCTGCAGTCTTTCAGCTCACATCAAATACCCAAGCAATTCCAAGGATAAACATTAAGAACAACATTGTGATCCAAGCATTTCTGACACTGAGCTCTGGTTACTCAACAAAGTTTTCAAACTGTAATTCCAAATGTATAGAACAGATTAAAATGTATAAACCTATAATTCCAAGTGTATAAACTTGCTTGCAAAATAATCTGACAGCATCTGCAAAACATTCCTGTGCTGGCTCAGAGGAGCAGCAGAGGTGAAACACACATCTGTTGACCTACAAATGCAGGGGTCTAAGTTCTCCATCGAGTTAGAGTAAGATAAGTCCCAAATGAGCATCTTTAAGTCAGTGACAATGCTGACATTACAATACAGCTCAAAACAGTCTGGATATAAAAAAATTTAAAATGAATTGCAACACATTGTGCTCAGAAAGGCACTGAACTTCTATAAACTCTATGTGGCAGCACAAGACTTCTTCAAATAGGAAGATGTGATCCTCAAGCTATGCAGGTGCTTTCTTCTTGCACTGAATCAGAGCTGTGCTGTCCATAGCCCTCCCAACACAGGCCAGAAAAGAAAAGTTGTTTGGATGATGATTATTATACTGCATACAACTGGTTGGTATTTGTATTGAAGTATCTTTAATGGGTTTTTTTTCACTAAAACACCTTCCATATTTTTTTGCTAAAAAATATTATGTATATTTATTACATTATATTTACTTTAATAATTCCTAAGTTTCGTTTTGGCTTTGTTTTAAAAGTGCAATATGTGTGCTACAAAACAAACCTCACAGCCACAATGCAAATGTGATGTGCTGTTAGGATGATGAAAAACCTCTCAGAAGGTATATTGTATGCTGACAGCAGTTAAGGAGCTAATGTGACTAGATGGTAAGAAGGCAAACACACACATAAATATCTTAAGGCTTTTCATTTTCCTATATAAGCATCATATTAACAGAGAAAGTGATAAACCAAAGATTGCCAAAGGAAAAAGGCTGAAATTTGTTAATTAAAAAAAAGAACAACAAAAACAAACCCCAAAAGAAAACAAAAAATTGAAACCACAGCAAACAAACAACATAAAACAAAACAAAGCAACACAAACAAATATTGGAAAAATCCAAAACCAAAAAGAGACTTTAGCAAAGAGAATATTTCCAGTCAGAATGCACAAAAATAAAGTAATAATAAGTAAAAGTAAGTAGCAGAAAAGGGAAGGCTAATTCAGACAGGGTAATTAGTGATGTATCTGTTGAAATTGGATGATTTGAGATTAGATTTGAGATGGAAATACATTGTGAGACTGTACATAAAGCAGCTGCTTATGCTATATTAACATCAACACCAGAGTTGTCCTGAGGAAAAAATAAAAGATTATGAAAATTCTGACTTAAAGGTGCACAAGATACGTAAGAGAAATTATATCCACTTAACTTTCCATAGATCAAGCACAATAGTTAAGAAATATAGCTTGAATTATTTTTTATTAAGATATGCCCACATTTCTGTACTGCCTAATGAAGACTAAATTAAATCATATTTTCCATGTGAATGTTTATGGCAAAGACTGACACATGCTTTGAAATCATCGAATTTCACTCCTGTAACACAGAGAGAGATCATTCTTTATTCACCTGGATTCCAGGAGTTTTAGACTAGGAAGGAATACACAAACCCCACTTTCATCAGAAAGACACTTCCTCACAGAGGACTGCAGAGCTAACAATGGTGTAGATGCACATTCTGAACAGTTCTCATTACTAAGAACGGGTTTCACCTCCTGCAACAGCCATGAACATCTGAGAAAATCACCATATGGTGCTCACTGAGAGTGCAGCAAAATTCTTCTAGGGAAGAAAGCAGCTGATCTTCTTGTGAATGCCTGCTTTTCATGAGTCTATACTAAGAGCTTCTCAATAACTGGAAGAGGAAAACATCTGCTTTCAGAAACAAGAATCCTGCCCTAGGATTCTCTCAGATGTTTTCTGGTACCCAATGCTGCTTATAGTTTCCAAAAGCTATAAAAGGTCCCTGTCAATGGAAGTTAAAGAAACAAAAATCTAATGCATTTATATATACAGTGGGGAGCAGCTGGTGTTTAGAAGAGGGCAGGCAAGGATTAGAAAAGTAATTTGACAACATCAGGGGCAAGAGTATTGCTTTATTTCAGTTCTTTGAGCAGAGTCTGTCTCCTACCAGGTGTGACAATGCCTACAAAAGGTTCAGTCACCATCCTCAGCCTGTTCTTATGAGCTAAACATCCTCAGACCCTATGGTGAAAACATAGGTTTGGAGGCAGAATGTAATCATGGAAAATTAACTAAATGGTTAAAATATGATTAGTATGGAAGATTTCTTGACCTGGTGGAAAGGTCTCAACAGTTTGTAGATAACATAATGAAAATGTTACATGCTACGGAATCCAAAGAAAGACTGAAAACAAGATTTCCACTTTTTGTTTTTTCTCATCTGATGTGTCCTACACAGAGAGCCTTCAGATCATGCCTTCATTATCTCCTGTTATAACAAGAGCACTTGATTCCAATAATGGGATACCAAGATGACAGGCTACAAATCACTACATCAGCGCTGAAGGTTAAGCGGACAATGTCCAGTCAATATCACTCCTTCAGTACAGTGAATAGAGCTTGACAGCTCCATTAATATCTGTGCATTAGTATTATCTGATTAGATCCTGTGCAGGATCCATTCATCTTTCTCTCATCTGGCAGTTTGTGGGAGGTCTTTTTTTTCTTCTTTCTTCTTTTTTTTTCTTTTAAGAGGTAAGAATTTTAACCTATCTAAAGGAAATTATAGAACGACTCATCTATATTACAGAGGCTGGATATGTAATTATCCTTCACAGGTAGCCCATTTTTGTAATGTTCATCTTTTATTGTATGGTAACTTTGTAAGAATGTACTTTTCAGAGCTGAAAATCTTTTTTTTTTTTTTTTTTTTTTTTTTTAAGCCCAGTTGAGCCTTTATATTGAAAACTGCAGTACATCAAACAAATGCACATTATCTCTCAAAGGAACCACGGAAGCCTCAAGTTCTTACATTGTAAACTCCGATATAGAATTGAAAGAAAATTTTCTATGTGAAAAAAAAAANTATAAAAAAGTGAAATTTTAACAGTAATAGAAAGATAGCTTTTCACTCAAAAGCTTATCCATAAACCCCACATTTTTATAATTGCCAGCATTACTCTGAGAATGAGCTCAGGCTTTAGAATAATCTCTTAGCAGCTAATTTCTGTGAGAAAGTACTTTGCAGCACTATTTTCCCATTTTCCCCACCTAGCATTCGCATTAGTTGGTGCTATTTGTGACAGGGCTGTGTATTGGAGGGGTAAAAAGAAGGGAAAGTTAGCAAGAACTCCACCATGGGAAATCCTTGCTGCAGTAAGGCATCACAGCCCACTCTCTACAGAGGCTTTATTTTTACACTTAAATCCACTAAAATCTCTCCACAGACTTCAAAGTGGCTTGAATCAGATCTTATAACCTACCAAAAAGTCACATATTTATCCATATAATAAAAACATACCTTGCAGCCCTTTTTTATTACTAAATTATCATTACTACTTGAAGCATCAAATATTTGACAAAGGCGTGGGTGGATGCAGATCATTTATCAGGTTTTTATCTTAAGATGTTTTACTACTAAGCCATTATCATTACTGAAGCCTAACCACAGCCTGGAACTTTATGAATGCTGTGAAATCTGTACCTATATGATGGCTTATTATTTTTCAGTACACTGTTTTTAGCCATAAGCAGTGTGGTCTTGTGCATGTATTTTGCACAGAAAGTGAAGCCAAGGTTCCATTCATGTGCATTACCATCCAGGTTCTGTGAAGAGTCGACATGAATTCAGTTTGAAGTTCTCCACGTGCAGGCTTGCGTGGACGCTTCAGGATTTGTCGTGTTAAATAAGAGAATCATCACTCCCCTTCCACAAACATTTCTCTGGTTCTAAGGTTGCCACAACAGAAATAAACCCGGCACAGTTCTGAAAAACTTCAATCTATTCACTAAAATTACACTTCTCTTCCAAACACCCTCAGTGCTGTGAAATGGAGCTAGGCAAATGATCCAAGTCCTTACTAGCAGAGCATTGATGGCAGAATGTGAATTACAAATGACAGCACAGAAAGGAATTGATCTTGCTCTGCAGATGGAGAACTGAGTCACAGAGTGAACCAGGATAAGCGTGTCAAGTACTTGGAAGAGATGTAAATGAGATGGTGGGACTGATCACCGGGCTAGGGAAGCACAAGGGGCTGGTGGCTGGACCCAAGGGATGCTGTGGTGAACATCAGTCTCGTTTCCCAACTCGTGCGATAGAACAAGAGGCAATGGCTTCAAGTTGTGCCAGGGCAGGTGTGGGTTTAGTGGTAGACTTCCATTGTCTGTTTAATGTTTATACTTGAAGATTCACAGATTCACAGAATGGTAGGGGTTGGAAGGGACCTCTGAAGATCACCCAGTCCAACCCCTCTGCAAAGCAGGTCTACCCAGAGCAAGTTGCACAGGATGGCAGCCAGGTGGGCAGCCAGCCCGGCCCAGTTCTCTACCACCCTCAAAGTAAATGTTCCTCCTCACATTTAGATGGAAGTTGCTATGTCTGTGCCCATTACCTCTTGTCCTGTCACTGGGCACCACTGATGAAAGCCTGGTGCCATCCTTCTGACACCTACCCTTTAAATGTTGATAGGAATTGAGAAGATTCCCCCCCTCAGCTTTCCCTTCTCCAGGCTAAAAAGCTACAAGTCCCTCAGCCTTAAGATCTTAAGGGACTTTTGCAACCAAAACAATTCCTTGTGTCTTAAGTGTCACAACTATGTGCAAAACCTTACAACAACAAACACTATACAGTGGTAGAATATGCATGTTCCTTAGCTGTAGGGCATGAGGTTGTCCAATCCTACCCTTTATTCCTTGGAGGGATAAAGACCTTGTGATTGAAAGCACTGAGAAAATGTTCCTCCTTTCTCTGCTTTTGTATGGTCTGTCCTGGTGAGACCGCATCTGGAATATTGAGTCCAGTCCTGGGCCACTCAGTTCAAGAAGGACCTCAGCGAACTGCTTGAGAGAGTCCAGCACAAAGCCACAAAGATGAATAAGGGAATTGAACATCTCTCTTACAAGGAGAGACTGAGGGAGCTGGGACTCTGCTGCTTGGAGAAGAGGAGACTGAAAAGTGACCTCATTCATGTTTGTAAATAAGTAAGAGGTGAGTGCCAGGAGGCTGGAGCCAGCCTGTGCTCAGTGATTCCCAGTGACAGGACAAGGGGCAATGGGTGGAAGTTGAGGCATAGGAGGACCCATGGATGCACGAGGAGGATTTTTTCCCTGTGAGGGTGACAGAACCCTGGAACAGGCTGTCCCGTGGGGTTTTGGAGTTTTGAGTATCTCTCTGGAGATATTCAAAACCCTCCTGGACACAGTCCTATGTGATCTGCTCTAGGTGATCCTGCTCTGGCAGGAGTGTTGAACTGGCTGAGCTTTCAAGGTCACTTTCAACCCCTAATATTCTGTGATTCTGTGACAGGAATGCCAGGCTGTTGTCAGAGTGTTACCTCAAACTGAGGTTTGGTTTAGTAGCTGCTCTAGGCTGACATTAGGCACAAGACAACAACAGTAAGAGCATCTTTCAGGATCCTGCAATCCCCAGTCCTGTCATAGCTATAAAAACTATGAGCAGAACTATTGCTACTATTTGAAAAACAGCATTGTTCTTAAAGTGTTCAGAGAAAAGACATCCTGAATAAACCACTCCAGCCCAAGACATATCAGGGTTTAGCAATGCAGATAAAGGAAGAATACAACCCACTTTTCTATGAATGTCACTGAGTAAAACCACTCTTTTTTTTTTTTTTCCTGTTGACTTTTGATGTTTTGAAGTCCAGAGTCATGGAGTGCAGTGAAAATCTATGTTCATATATGCACAGAAAACAAAACATATTGAAAACTGAACACAGCAAATCCCGTTCACCAAATTTGCCAGCTCTCAAATCAATCTATATATTAGTCAAGACCATTTATGCACAGGCAATCTTAAAAATCAGGTAGGCATGCTACATTTTTTACCTTCTAATATGATTCTTAGCATCTCTGCTTATTTTTATTAAAAAAAAAAAAAAAAGTTAATGTTCCTAAACTGATATAAATAATTTTTTTTCCCCACCATCCTTAAGCATCTTCCATATTTACAGGCAAAAAAGCTGGTGAGGGACCTGGGGCACAGTCCTGTGAGAGGGGCTGAGGGACTTGGGGGTGTGCAGCCTGGAGAAGAGGAGGCTCAGGACAGACCTCATTGCTGTCTACAACTACCTGAATGGAGGTTGTAGCCAGGTGGGGTTTGGTGTCTTCTCCCAGGCAACCAGCAACAGAACGAGGGGACACGGTCTCAAGTTGTCCCACAGGTGGTATAGGCTGGATGCTAGAAGGAAGTTCTTCAGAGAGAGAGTGATTGGCATTGGAATGGGCTGCCCAGGGAGGTGGTGGAGTCCCCGTCCCTGGAGGCATTGAAGAAAAGCCTGGAAGGGGCACTTAGTACCATTGGCTAGGGCTGGGTGATAGGTTGGACTGGATGACCTTGGAGGTCTCTTCCAACCTGGCTGATTCTATGATTCTATATTCCATCCACTTGGTGCATAAAACTCAAAATCCTGCCTTACTCACTACATTCTTAAATCTCACTTCTCTCATTTTCTTTTTACAAAAACTTTTTTGTTTGTTTGTTTGGTTTGAGTTTTTTGTTTGTTTGTAGGGTTTTTTTGTTGGCTTGGGTTTTTTTGTTGGTTTGTTTTGGTTTTTTTTTATTTATTTGTTTTGGTTTTAAGTTTTATTTCATTTGGTTTGGTTTTTGGGGGCTTGGGGATTTTTTTATTATTATTTTTTATTTTTGATTGGGTGTTTTGTTTTTCACTTGATGCTCTTCACATGTTACAAAAGTTGCCTTGGGTTTTAGTGCAGAAATCAATTTATCAAATGGTTTCAGAAGAGAATGTGAAATTCTCAGTCTGTATGTGGAGCACAAATAATCAGGTGCCAAACCTTCTGTATAACACCCAGCACAGGAATGAATGGAGCAGTGCCTTCAGCTGCTCAGAGATACTGGCATTGACTTTCCTGCCTAGCCTGCTGATTTGTATGTAGGATTGCAGCAGAAGTATGCAAAGCTGAAGCATGTATTTGCATTTAGAACCAAAGCATGCCTTTTCAAAAGTCTCTGCCTTGGCACTTTGCTGCTTGATGTGTATACAGACTTGTCATCTGAGCATACAAATACAAATGAGTTTAAAAAGATGGGCATGCATTTGAAGGCTGAACCACTTCTCAGTGCCTCGGATGATTTCAGGGGAGGGAAAACAAGAGAGCTAATTGCACGCAGAGGTGTGCAGAAGGTCACAAGCCCAGATAGTAAAATATTTAGGCAAGAAGGTTGTTCAGAATTGGAACGGGCTGCCCAGGGAAGTGGTGGACTAGCTGTCCCTGGAGGTATGTAAAAATCGTGTACACATGGTGATGAGGGACATGGCTTAGTGGTGGATTTGGCAGTGCAGTGTTAGCAGGTGGACTCAATGATGCTAAATATTCTATGGTATGATTCTAATGACCAAGAGCTTTTCCAACATAAAAGATTCTATGATTCTATGATGAAAGGCTACAGACTCAATTTCTTTGATTCCTTACTAGCAACCACGTATTATCTTGCAGGTACAACCTCTGCCCAGCTCCATATTGATCTGACAGGTAAGGCTCAGTGGCTGAAACATTTAACCTGCATACACAGGTCACTGATGGTCTTCTCTATACTTCTTCTCTAGAGAACCACAAAGTCTGTACATGCCTGTTAGCCACTGTACTTGAACTCTTCACTTACTTTCTCCCCTCCTAGACCATATTCTCTGCAAGGTTGGTAAGGAGGGTCTTTAAGCACTGGGCAAGTCATCAAGTTCCCTGGATGGTGAACAGATTGCTGGGCGAATCTAGAGGTTTGTGAGGTGTCCCTCAGCTTGGAGACTGCCTTTGAGTATGGTACAGGAAAGAAAGACGATAACAGTAGGAAAATTAGAGAAAAGTTCTGATGCTGCAGAGAAAAATGTCTGAATTCTTGTGTCAAAATATGTCAGTGTCAAGTTTTTTAAAAAATCATTAGCAAATTGGAGCATTTCATCACAACGAAATTTGGTAACCTGTTAGTGTAGTCCCATAGCACTTCTTAGAATAAACATCATAGAATCATAAAATAAGAATGAGTTGAGTTGGAAAGGATATTTAAAGGTTTTCTAGTCCAACTCCCCTGCAGTGAGCAAGGACATACAGATCAGGTTGCTCAGAGGCACTTCCAATACAACCTTGAACACTTCCAGGTATTAGGCTTCTACCACCTCTCTGGGCAACCTCTGCCTATGTTTCAGCATCCTCACTGGAAAGAATTTCTTCCTTATATCTAGCCAGAGACCAGTTCAGCTCTCTAGGGTGAAGTGATTACTGAAACAGTAAATTGAAATTATTCTGTCTGGAATCAGAATATTCCAGTAACAAACACAATGACTACAATGTCATATTAAAAATTAAAATCAACTTATTCTTTCTCCAATCACATCACCGAAGCCCCAACTGATTCGCTGTCACTTAGTGTGACACTGAACAATGCTCTCCCTCTAGGGCAGGCATATTTCCTCCAGATCTTTGCTCAGAAAACTGAATGAACCCCATTGAATTTGGCTGCTGAATAAAGAGACAACTAACTTTTCATTGCTTGTGTTTCAAACATGCTAAGCAGGAATTAGTCAAGAAACCATAGAGGGATGTTTATTGGCTTCAAAGAAGATGATTCACATCACACGTATAAAAGCCTGATCTTTCAAGGGAGCAGAACATCCTCTATTTGTTGTAACATCTATGTGTGCTTACCAGCTCTCAGCAGGTGTTCAAGGCATCAGAATTAGCTTTGCAAAATCAGGCAGCATTAAATTCTTTCAAAGGGGAAACGTTACTGAAGTTTTATGTTGCTTTAGAAAGGAATTGATGCATCAGAGAAGGGAGGGAAGGAAAAAAAAAGCCCACAAGAAACCAAACCAAAACCATCACAACTGGTAGGTGAAGTTTACAGAGATTAAAGAGTGTTTAGGGAAAAAAAAGGAAAAAAGGAAAAAAAAAAAACTTCTAGAGAATTTTATTAACCACAAACACAGGATTTTGTTCTGGAGTATGCACATAGTCTAAAATGCCAAATCACTCTCACATTTCAGATGATATTGAAGTGCTTAACAGAGTTCAGGCCATAGATGCAGTATTGTCATTGCCAAGCATTCACACATTAAGAGTGTGAATTTTTATGAGAAGAGATACTTCTGCCTAAGGTGTTAGAGGTTTGGGGTTTTTTTTCCCTGTTCTCCTTCAAAATTTAAATTTTCTTGCAAAATATTTCAGCACACTTAGATTGTAAGAGGATGTTCTTTAAATGTGTTGTAGCAAGGTAAGGAAGCTTAGCTTAAATACTTCTATATAAACATAAGTTTTTCTGTTGTAGTAAGTTGATTCTCTAACTATATATATAAAGCTAAGGAGAAGTAAATATGTCTTTAAACATGTTCAATTTTTATAATATATTATACTGTAAAGCAACTGTTCTTACTGATGCATAATTTCAGCACCAACCAGAGACTATTAGATTTGCCATCCATTTTGTATTTAAAGATTGCATTTTTACTGCAAAATATACTTTCACGTGGAGGAATGAGACTAAATTTTTTATTTCCATCTAAACCTCTGCATGCAGGAGCTTGGAAAGGACCTTCATAAAAACAACACATCTATTGCCATAAAAACCCAGAACACCAGAAATTTCAGCCCAAGTCCCATATGGACACACTGAAGTCAAGATGAAATATGCCAGCTGATAAAGCTCTCAGAATCAAAAGCTTGCACTCCAATTACCTGCCCTTTTCTTGCATAGATCTGAACTGAATTAGTGATAAAAATCAGACTTACCTTCTGAATTGTTATGATTCCCTCCTGAGTGTCTTTGTCAACAGAAATTTTGAATACTCCCAGACCATCACCATCCACAATCTTATATTCCATTTCAGCGTTAGGCCCCATATCTGCATCTGCAGCTTTTATTCTGGCCACCACAGAAGCCACTGGCAAAGACTCTGGGACGTTATACTGATATGACCCTGGGGAATTTAAACATCTGGTTAATTATAAATCTTCTGGGACTGTAAGGTCTCCCCAGAATCTGCCTTTAAATAATGCTCTCAAATATTTATCCAGGTTATTCAATTTAAAAAGGAATTGCCCTTTCTTTGCTAGATTTTCTGTGTGATGGAATCTTTAAGTACTGCGGGTGTAATTTCTCCCTAGGATAAGAGAAATATAAGGCAAAGAAGCAAAACCAATTCAAAACATAAGTGCAAGTCATGAGGTGAATGTGGTGGAATCTTCTTTGAGTACTATGGCCATAATTTCCTTGTAGGATCAGAAAAATACAAGGCAAAGACACAAAACCAATTTAAAACAAAAGTGCAAGTCACAAGGTAAATGTAGTGGACTCTTCTTTAAGTACTATGGGCATCATTTCTCCCTAGGATAAGAGAACTACAAGGCAAAGACACAAAAACAATGCAAGACATAAGTGCAAATCATATACTGAATGTGGTGGACCCTTAAGTACTATGGGCATAATTTCTTTGTAGGATCAGAAAAATACAAGGCAAAGAAGCAAAACCAATTCAAAACATAAGTGCAAGTCATGAGGTGAATGTGGTGGAATCTTCTTTGAGTACTATGGCCATAATTTCCTTGTAGGATCAGAAAAATACAAGGCAAAGACACAAAACCAATTTAAAACAAAAGTGCAAGTCACAAGGTAAATGTAGTGGACTCTTCTTTAAGTACTATGGGCATCATTTCTCCCTAGGATAAGAGAACTACAAGGCAAAGATGCAAAAACAATGCAAAACATAAGTGCAAGTCATGAGGTGAATGTGGTGGAATCTTCTTTGAGTACTATGGCCATAATTTCCTTGTAGGATCAGAAAAATACAAGGCAAAGACACAAAACCAATTTAAAACAAAAGTGCAAGTCACAAGGTAAATGTAGTGGACTCTTCTTTAAGTACTATGGGCATCATTTCTCCCTAGGATAAGAGAACTACAAGGCAAAGATGCAAAAACAATGCAAAACATAAGTGCAAGTCATGAGGTGAATGTGGTGGAATCTTCTTTGAGTACTATGGGCATAATTTCTTTGTAGGATCAGAAAAATACAAGGCAAAGACACAAAAACAATTTAAAACATAAGTGCAAGTCATGAGGTGAATGTGGTGGACTCTTCTTTAAGTATTATGGGCGTAATTTCTTCCTAGGATAAGAAAAATACCAGTACAAGATGCAAAATCAATTCAAAATGTAAGTGCAAATCATGAGATGAATTCTTGCTACAGAGTTCCAACGTTGAAAATATTTTACTTGTTTTCCACAAAAGAGGAAAGAAAAAATAAGTGTGTCAAATACTGTCCACATAAATCTTATTCTTTTGAAGCTGTGTCCCTTGATTAGGCTGTTTTCAGTCTGACTATGGCTAGAAACTGATATATATTAATTTATTTAAGGGTAAGTGCACCATCTGCATTCTTGAAAATTCCTGCTTCTCTCATTCAAGTAGAAAATGATATATATGCTGTCAAAAGGGTATCTGAGTGCAGTCTGTATCCAATAACACACTCACCTTCAAAAATAACTTCAGTTAATCTATTATTATTTCAAGCAGTTGGTGGCCTGAAATAACAGGAAATCTGTTAATGTACAAATCTATTGTTTTTTAAATGTCATTGGAGGTGAGGCTGGAGTGGATGTGAATCTATTCTTCACATTATTCTTATTCCACTTAGAAAGGACTTGGGTTTTGTTTGGTTTGGATTTTTTTTTTCCTTTTTTAAAGTAAAAAAATATAAAAACACCTAAACACCACAGACAGAATGCTATTAATAAACTCCTTTCTTTTTCTGCGTACTCCTTTCTTTATTTTAGAGTGAGAACCACCTTGGCTGAAGAAAATAAACAGAGATAAGATGACTTTCCATCTCTTCTGTGATTAACTCCTTAGGAAACACTGCTAGCTCAAGAGAAGTCCTGCTCATGCCAAAGGAATATGAAGGACTAAAAGTGAAGTTCAAGAAATGATATTTAATTGGTAAGAGTACAGATATCTATTAAGGTATATCTCTTCTTTTGGTTGTTTGGTGGGTTTGGGAGGGGGGGGTTTGGTTTGATTTTTGTTTTTTGTTTTTTTAAAAATAATTTATTTATAGAGAGGGAGTAAAATACATTAATAAATGCTCCTGCTGTGCTTCATTTCATTTGAGCTGATCTGAAATATATTAGGTAAAGAAAAAAAAAAATTCTTTCCATCTACTACCACTACTGCTATGAATGATGATGATGCAGCTGAAGGCTGTGCAGCCATCCAGTGAGACCTGGCAGACTGGATAGCTGTGCACAGAGGAACCAAATGAGGTTCAACAAGGACAAGTGCAGAGTCCTGCACCTGGGGAGGAATAATAAACTGCACCAGCACAGATTGGGAGGTGATGTGCCTATGGAGAGGACCTGGGAATGCTGGTGGATAACAAGTTATCCATGGCACAGCAATGTGCCTTTGTAGCCAAGAAGGCCAAAGGGATCTTGGGGTGTATTAAGAGTGTGTCCAGCAGATCAAGGGACAGTCTCCTCTACCTTTAGTCTGCCCTGGTGAGATCCCATCTTGAGAACTATGTTCAGTTTTGGGCTCCTCAGTTTAAGGACCGGAATCTGCTGGAGAAGGTCTAGCAGAGGGTTACAAGGATGATTAGGGGACTGAAACACTGCCTGATTAGGAGAGGCTGAAGGACCTGGGGCTTTTTAGTCTGCAGAAGAGAAGACTGAAAGGGGATTTAATAAATGTTTATATCTGAGGGCTGGGGGTCAGGAGGGGAAGGAGAGGCTCTGCTCAATTGCTGCCTGGGATAGCACAAGGAGAAATGGATACAAGTTGCAGCACAGGAGGTTCCAGCTCAACACAGTGGGAAACTTTACTGTAAGGGTCACAAAGTACTGGAACAGACTCCCCAGAGGGGTTGTGGAGTCTCCTTCTCTGGATACTTTCAAGACCTCTCTGGATGTGCTCCTCTGTGACCTGAACTAGATTGTCTGGTCCTGCTCTGGCAGGAGGTTTGGACTTGATGATCTCTTTAGGTCCCTTCCAACCCCTAACAACCTGTGATATATCTTGCTGTCCATGATTCTCAAAGTACCCAACGTGGAAGCCGAGCTCTTTACCTCTTTGTTTAGAAATAACGTGACTTGTAAAGAAAATGTTTGGAAATAATAGAGCAAGTCATAGTTTTACAGAGGGACTTACTGCGTGGAAAGCGAGGTGGGTTGTCATTGACGTCAGTCAGTGTGACAGTTACAGATGTAGTCCCTGATAATCCCCCATTCTGCCCAACCATATCCTTTGCCTGAATGACCAGCAGGTATTGGTCCTTGGCTTCTCTATCCATGTTTGGAAGGGCTGTCTTGATAACACCTGCAGTAGGATAAGGTATGTCAGTGGTGGCACAAGCAAGCATCATGAGAGCTGAGTTTGCCTTTCAAAGGCAGCAGCAGATGAGTGATTGCTACAACAGAGTAAAGAATTCATTTCAGCATCGATGTGACTGGTTTTGAATTGGAGCTGAACTGGCACACCATGAGCTCATTTGAGGTAGTCACCAAAACCTAACAATTTTTATTTAGTACTAGGTGCTTTACGCAATGCAATCCATGACATTTCATATCTTCTCCCTGAATTCTAGACAGCATAACCTCTTGGGTCACACTCTCTTCCCTAGAAGATATCACCTGTGTTTGATTTCCCACTCTTTCAGTCAGGAAGACCAGAATACTCTGCAGTGATTTTTTTTAAGATTCACAGGTCAAAATTCCTTTCACAATGTCTGGAACTGTCATTTATCACACCAGCTCTTGCCAATATTGGTATCATGCCGCACGCCATGCGCACATGAAATTACCAACAATTTGTAGCTAATTTCGTTTGACATGAAAACCAGAAGGAAGCTCCACGTTCCATCCTTTCAGTTCTGTTGATACAGATCAGAAAATAAACATGCCTTCTCGAAATGTGATGACTTTATGAATATTTCATGCTCGGTGCACAGCAAAACCTCTAACTCTGATTTCCAGAGAGGCAGTCGTTTACTCCACCAGCACTTAGCGTCAGCAGCAAAGGAAACATAAACAAACTAAATAAAGGAGAGGCACATTGGGACACATATCTCTTCATCTGATATTTGTTGAATGTTTGGATAGAGTTTCATTTCTTTCTTCCCTTATGAACTCAGGCCTTGCCATTCATCATCTCTGGATTGAAACATTTATTTCACAAGCAGGCTGTCTGGCACCATTTCACCCATTTTACGAGGCATGTTAAAATACAATTAATACACAATTTCATGTGTTACTCCTTTTTCTGGCCTGCTCCCTCTGTTTTGGTTTTTTTTTCCTCTCACAGTTAAAATTGCCAGGCAAGGTTAATCAATCATTTGGAAGTTAATTATCATCCACGCAGGAAATCTGAGTATCACATCACAGTGAAAATGTATGCAAACACTTTGAGTCCTTAAAGATTTAGATTTGAGTCCTTAAAGATTTGAGTCCTTAAAGATTTAGATTTAGCACAAGCTATCACATTATTTGTCCAAGGGCTGTCTGGAGTCATTAAGTCATTATGACAATATACACTGCACATGCATACACATGGAGAGACAGGCAAAGAGAAACCACTGTAAATCACACTCAGTGGGGGGAAAAAGTAAGTGCTATATATCCCTGCTGAGGATAGCCTTGTTGCAATATGAATAGAATTATAGTTTTTGTTTCTGCTAAATAGAGTTGTTGACCAAAAGTTCATAGCATTGGGATTCAGTTCTG
>VWZI01010223.1:0-12418 GCA_013396835.1 Psilopogon haemacephalus
CCCCCTCCCCTTCTGCCCTGCCTGTCCCTCCTGAAGAGGGTCATAGCAAGCCTATGGTTTCACCCAAATATTGTCCTGCTGTATCCCTGCCTGTGATGCCTATCAGCAATGCTAATGCCTTATTATATATAGAAATATAAGCTGTATTCCAGCCTGGAATTGCTTTGATTTTACCAGGAACAACTCTAATTGCTTTCACACAATAGCTGCATACAACAGCCAACATGATACACCTGCTGAAACACATCACAAGAAATCTGCCTGCACCTGATGGAGCAGCCCTGCATCTCCAAAGATGAACAAGCCTTGGAGGCACACAGATCATCAAAAGCCAGCACCAGGTCAGAAACCATCTGCCAACCCCCTTCCTGCCTCACCCAGCAGCCTGTGGGGCCTTGGGTGGATTAGAAGTCTCAGCAGCAGCAAGCAGTCAGACTGGCCAGAAAGGCAACAGACAGAATTCCTGCAAAGGTTTTGGATACTGTCTCAATTTATTGCTAGCCTCACAAGTTGAGAAAATACATTTGTGAGTAAATAACTTAAGTTTTTGCATTTACCTAGCTTCTGCCCTATGCATAGGGGCCCTGTGTCCATCTAGTGGCCAAGTGGATAACTTCCAATTTCATTTATTTCAATTGGATTCAATCATATGTATACTGATAGTTATTTCTAGATCTAGATATGTTTATGTAATGCATTTCATGACCATTACAATCGAACCAGTTTATTATTAAAATTAGTGGCCGGAGATGGAAAAGTTTGAATATCAAAATTAATAAACAATATTAATTTTGAAAAATGCTTTCACATTAATTAATTAGAACCTCTTCTATCACACCTGTGCAACCTCAGGATCAGGATAATAACATCACAAAGGCAAGAATCCTACTACAGCAACAACGATAGTCCTGTCTTCCCTTACACACCAGTGCTGACATCAAGTATTTAAAAAACACACCAAGCTTGAAAATAATTATGAGATCAGCCTTAAATTTATTGCTGTATTATTTTCTCTTAAGTATATTTTTATATTTAAATAATACATTAAATAAATAATAATGTAAAAATCATAGGATTTCAGGAGCAGGAATATTATAAATATATCAAAGGAATGTGAAATTCATAGTACAGTTCTACAGAAAACACCAATTATACCTGACCAAAGCAGAATCTCAATCACCTCTCATAGATATGTTCATCTTTTGGACTCTGACCTCCTTGTCCGGACTCTCTGGAGACACTTGAGAGTCCAGGCAGCTTATTTTGGGCAATGGGAGTTTGTTTGCAAGCTTCCATCTGCCACTGATTACTCTTGATAAATCATGTCAAGTATGATCACATTTTGAATGTGCTTTGTCTGCTTCTCTGATAAGACTGTAAGACTGTTAAAAAAATGCCACATGCAGACAACATATGCATACAAAACCAGAAACAAAACAAAAGAAAAGGATTTAGGGGAGTTTGGTTTTGTTTTCTTCCATGTCAAATCCACAAATTTATACATGTTGCCTTTTGTATATTCAAGAGATGGTGCTTAAGTGCACTCATATTCAGAGAATGTATATCCAAGTTACTTACTATTTTAAGAAGATTTTTTTTAATGAGACTTCTAATATAATAACTTGACAACTTTTATAAAACTGAAAACCCACTTATATCTTGCTACTTATCATATCAGTTGCAAAACACTTCTACTTAAGAACACTCATTTGAGATATTCTAATATTTATGTTATCTTTTTTTTGAGTTGTTTCGTTTTGTTTTCATGCTTTACTGAATTTAAATATGGAGAAAAAAGCTGGATTAGCTAAAGAGCAGCAGTAAAATGGCAGCATTGCTACCATTCAGAAAGAGAGTAATTCCCTATTTAACATTAATTTTGATACAGTAGAATCACAGAATTAACCAGGTTGGAAAAGACCTCTAGGCAACTGCCTGTTCCCCACCCCCTCCCTTCCCCCTTCCCCCTTCCCTTCCCCCCACACTGTGAAATAACCCAGACTCAGAACAGCTGGAAGTCAATAAATGAAGCTTTATATTTACAGCTATGCACAATTTACAAGCAGATATTTACAATAAAAAGCAGATATTTACAGATACATACAGTGAAAAGGTAATACAGAAGCACCACACCCCTCCCAGAGATCAAAATCCCTAAGAGGGGTTTCTAACCACCCCTACCACCTTTCCCCCCTTCCCCAATCTTATCTCACCATCTGTTGATGCAGCAGATAGGCAAAGGTAGATCGGCCAGGGGAGTTAGCAGTAGGAAAGAAGTTAGTGAAATTATTCAGAATCAGCTACAAAAGGAAGGGAAAAAGACCCATGCAAGGAGTCAGCCACAGCCCAGAAAGGTCTAAAGCAGTCTGACTTATCTACATTTGGTTTACAACTCTTAAAACATTTTTTTTTTNCTGACTTATCTACATTTGGTTTACAACTCTTAAAACATTTTTTTTTTTTCTTTCTCAGTAAAGCTCTTAGTGGAGTAGCATCATCTGTTTTCCTCTCTCAGCCTATAGCCTAATTTCTCATTCAAATCCTCCAATTAGTTCAAACCAGCACAATCACCTAACCCTTCTAATTAACTAAACCATGACACTAAGTGCCTCATGCAGACTCCACTTAAACACCTCCAGGGATGCTGACTCCACCACCACCCCAGGCGCCTGTTCCAATGGGCAATCACTCTTTCCGTGTCAAACTTCTTCCTGATATCCAGCCTAAACCTGCCCTGGCACAGTTTGAGACTGTGTCCTCTTGTTCTTTCACTGAGTACCTGGGAGAAAGAAACAACCCCCACCTGCCTAGAACCTCCCTTCAGGTAATTTTCGAGAGCAATAATGTCTCACTTGAGCCTCTTATTCTCCAGGCTGAACAACCCCAGCTCCCTCAGCCACTCCTCGTAGGTCTTGTGCTCCAGCCCCCTCACCAGCCTTGTTGCCCTTCTCTGGACATATTCAAGCACCTCAACAACTTTCTTAAATTGAGGACACAGGACTCAAGGTATGGCCTAACCAGCATTGAGTACAGGAACAGAATGACCTCTCTGGTCCTCCTGGTCACCCTATTCCTGATACAGGTCAGGATGCAATTGGCCTTCTTGGCCACCTGGGCACACTGCTGGCTCATATTCAGTTGGCTGTCGACCAGTACCCCTAGGTCCCTCTCCGCCTCTCTGCTCTGCAGCTACTCTACCCCCGGCTTGTAGCACTGCGTGGGGTTGTTATGGCCAAAGTGCAGAACCCAGCACTTGGACTTGTTAAAACTCATGGTATTGGACTGTGTCCATCTGTCCAGCCTGTCCAGGTCCCTCTGCAGAGCACTCCTACCCTCTAACAGATCAACACACACTCCCAACTTGATGTTATCTACAGACTTACTGATGCTTCCCATACACGGGAGAGACTTTTGATCCTATGCCCTTCACTTTGTGATGTGTGGCTTGATCTTGGTCCTATTTTGCAGACTCATGAAAGCATATTGTTCCTTTATGGTTAATAAGCAAATAATGCATTTTCAGCATTTTCCTACACATTTCAATAGACCTTGTACTTCAAGTTTATGCAGTTGTAACTTTTCCAATAAATTTCCTTTGGAGTTGAACAAAAATTCTCATTGAATAATTCATTTAATCTGTTTAATCCTGTACTGTGGCAACAAATAGCCAGAGGGACATGAACACATTCTTGAATGTGCTTGTTACTTGAATCAATATGACAAACATCTTTATGATATTTTTTTTTAAATCAAAGATTGAATGTAAACGTTTGATTCTAAATGGTCCGTTAATCATCCAGAATAGCTAAGGAACAATTGATGAAACTAAACCACTTGTAAACCAATTACTGGTGCATTTGCAAAACTATAACATTATGTGAAGTACTAATTACTGTAATATCTGAAAATGCATATATGTAACTGCTTGAATCCATTACTGCCACTACCATATGTTCAGAAATTGTACTACTTTACTATATTTACTGTTAGTTTAACATATTATTTCATTGGTAGATCTCACAATGTTCACAAAGGAAGATAGTGTTATTATTTCCATTTGGAAAAAAACAACATTGGAAACCAAGATGCTTGGTATTCACACAACCTGTTCAATGAGTTAGGGTTACTCCCATTCTCATCCTGATGGTTCAGTCTTCTTTCTGCAGCAATTTCTACAGATATTGCTACCAAATCAAACAATAGAGTGGCCTGTCTTTCCCTTAAAGAACCAGCCACTGGAAGAGATAAACAGCAGAAAATGTTCCTGTTGTTTTTTGGGTTTTTTTTTGATTACACAATGAGCAGTTACTGGATATTATACTTTTCTCTTCTGACTCAAAGACAGTTGATATATAACTTGATCTTTTATATTTGCTAATTATGATTTCAAGTTTTTATCTTTCATTAAGTCTTAAATCTTTTTAGGGTAGTGTAGTAATTATGTGGTCACCTGTAGAATAGGAAGTGTCCATTGGGTAATTTGTAAAGGTGAGGAAATACAGAGTCAGACCAAAATTGTTGGCCAGATAAAGGATACATATTTTAATTCTGATATTAGGCCCCATGCTAATTATCCCAGATAAGTTGAATGTGAGGTTTAACCATATGTGAGTAAATTATGACAAGCAAGTTTAGGCACTGAAACTCTAATGTGTTCTGACTGTATTTGTTCAGTCATCTCTTTCCCTTGGGATTACTACACTTGTCCTAGCACAGGGACTAGTTCAGATTTATTTATAGCCTTGAGTTTAACTTTTTCAGGTGCACACACCAGGTGTACATACACCAAGTATGCATACCAATGGAGAAAAGGTTACCCACAATGAAGCTTAGAACTGGCTTTGCTAACATCTTTTTTTAGCTTGATTTAACATCAAGAGTTGAATAGCTCATTCTAGGTTTTAATCCTTCTCTCCTACTGTACTAGATTTTTTTCTTTTTTTCACTATGTGGCTGAATCTTTTTGCTGCACATTTCAGTTGTGAATTACAGACTTTTAATCCAGGCATTAAAATCAACAATTATTCATCTCTTAGTAGGTAACTTGGCTAGATAAACTTGCTTGATAAACTAGCATCTCATTATGTAGCTTATGTCATGTTCTCACGCTTGTACTCTGCTCTGGAGAGTCCATACTGCAATTATTGTGTTCTGTTTTGCACACCTGTAGTGGAATAAGGAAATTACCACCACACCAGATGGGTTGGAAGTAAGGTAAAGCTATATTTAGAGGAAAGCAAAATTTACAGGAATGTATACTCAAATTAGAAATAATACAGAAATCTGAATTTCCTCCTGGACAGAGAAACTGCTCAGAAGGGGCTCAAAGCTTCTATCACTCTCCCAGAAGACAGACAAAAAAAATTTAGCAAAGCTTATTTGTTATCTGTTAGTGGAGGATATTAAAGTGAAGGAGAAGAGAAGTAGCAACCCAGAACAAAGAGGCACAAATTATTTACATTTTGGCTTTTTATCCCTTTCAGCAAACCAATGAATGATATAGAGTTCATAATTATTTTCCTTTTATAAGAAATTATTTAATTTCTGTCATTAGTCTCAAACCAGTACAGCTCCTCATTACAAGAGGGAAATCGAGATCCTGGAGTGAGTGCACAGGAGAGCAACAAAGCTGGTGAAGGGCCTGGAGAATAAATCTTATGAGGAGAGACTAAGGGAGTTGGGGCTGTTTGAAAAATAGGAGGCTGAGGGGAGACCTCATCACTGTCTACAGCTACCAGAAAGGATGTTGTGGAGAGGTGGGTTCTGGTCTCTTCCCACAGGTTAATAGTGATAGAACAAGAGGGAATAGCCTCAAGCTGTGACTGAGTAGGTTTAGACTACAAATTAAGAAGAAATTTTTTTCACAGCAAGTGTGGTCAGGCACTGGAATGGGCTTCCCAGGGAGATGGTTGAGTAACCAGCCCTGGATGTGTTTAAAAGTTGTTTCAATGTGGTGCTTGAGTATATGGTTTAAGGGTGAATTTTGTAGAGTAGGGATAATGGATGGGCTTGATGATCCCGAGGGTCTTTTCCAAACAGAATGTTTATGTGATTCTGTGATTGATATTAATTTGTCCTGTTGAGTCTACATATAACATCCTATATGCACATGATGGTAGTACTTCTCCATGATCATGTAAAGTTCGTGATTGCAGCCACCAAAGATGTGGTTTCATGTGTTTGAATTGTCTATTCATGTAAAAAAATATTTCTCTGGAAGGCCTTGGATTGGTCCTAGGGATATTAGTAGGGTATTTATTGGCATCAGTCTCCTAAAGCTCTTTTCTTTTATGTCCTATATAATCCTGGATGTACATTTTCCCTTATAACTAATAGATATTTTCAATTAATTCTAGAAGATTACCGTATTTTCTAAATTACTGGTATTTCTCATAATGTTTGAACTGCAGCATACTTCTAGCCCACAAGGATGAAAAAGTACTGTCAGAAATTATATCTGGAATACATCTATCGGTTAGACATCTATAATGTCACATATTGCTGTTTATAGATATTTTAAATTATTATCAAGCATTTATTCATTAGTTTCATTACATAATTTATTCTCTCCTTAACTCACTTGGGTAACTGCCATTGTGTTAGTGCCCAGAGAAGTTAGTTAGGCACTGAGGCAGAGCTGTGAAACTTTACGAGCTTCAGCATAAAGCCACTATCTGTGCCTATAAAAGTGTTAAATAAAACCATCACACTGTGCTAAGAAGTCCCAGTGTAATAAGAACAGGAAAAAAGCTCTTAGCCCTCCCTTTGAACACATCATTGCTGATTCTGTGGTTTCGAGGAGAAAAATGTTTCATATATTCTGAAAAGCAAAGATCCAGGAAACAGAACTCCCCTTACCTTCTAAACCTGAGGTCCCCACAGGGAGTACAGGAAGCCTATAACTGCCAGACATCATGGGAGGATGTGCTACTATTCAAACAGCCAGTCTTCGCAAAGACTGGTAGTAAGATATGGCTTGCTTTTCACTTTGTCTTTTTTCCCCCCTTCTATTTGCCCAGATGTTTCAAATTAGCTCTTTTCTTCCCAACTTCAAATACTTAGATGAGGAAATGTTAGCAGGTGTCTTTAATTATACTCAGACTGTCTTTAGCAGCCTGTATCAATGTCATCTGAAACACCAATGTTTTCCAGGGATAGTTTAAAGAGCCAAAGATGTCAAAGATATGTGTTTAGGACTTCCCAAGCAAACAACATTTTACAAATGTATTCACTCATATGAATTACTACTATCATTTTGAAGATGTCATTTGCATTTTTTAACTCAAAGCTTTTGTGGAAAAAAAACACGTAATGAAAATCATTACACTAAAAAATAAACTTAGTCTTTAGCCTGACTAGAATTTTAAATTAAGATAAATTAAACTATTTTACATTTAACAATATCTTCATCTATCTAGTGCAAAATAATATATTTTTAATTCTATAATATTGAGATTGCTTTGGTATGTAATTTCCATTTCCAGTGTATATATATATATATAAATATAAAATATACAAACCTTGTTATATTTCAGTCAATTAACATGTATTAATCAGTTTCAGGTCTCTGATCTCTGGTGAAATAATGAAAAGGGTATTTTGCTCTTTGTCTTCAAAATATTAATAGAGATTATTAGCAGTGATTTCAGAAATTTGTGCATACCAGGGCAAGTTTCCAACATTCAAAACCCCACCAGTGAGCATCTTTATTGCTAATACAGACCACCAGCAGCAAATATTTCCTTGCTTTAATATGCTCATGAACTCTGAGTCAGGCCACCCAGCAGAGTGCACCTCCCTCCCAACAGTCCAATTTACACAACACTCCTAATCCAGGACTATGTCTACCATCAAATGACAGCCTTTCTTCTAACGGAGTATTCAGGGGACCCAGATATATCTCTTCACTCAAAACATCAACTCAAAATCAGCTGACAGATTCTTAACTCAAGAGTTGGGAAAAATTAATCCACAATGGGTTAAATCCCTGGGACATCAGTCCCATTTCTTTCATCAGAGACAGAATTTAGATTAAAGTGTTGTCTAAATCATTACTACGCAGTGATGGAAAGTTTTTTAGGTTTGTATTTTCTTCTCCTTTTCTTTTAAAATATCCCATTTCGGTTTATTGTAATGAGACAATTCAAAGCTAATACACAATTTTGAGAGTGATGGGAAAGGCAATGCCCTGTGATTAGAACGACAGTTTTCATAGGCTAGGAGTTTGAAAAAGCAGAAGCTATTTTATCTATAAATGTAAATCAGCTTTATGGAACAGAAGTTGGTCTGAAACTCAATGAAATTTTCTCAGATCTCGGCCTACATAAAGAATAAGAAATAACAGCACACTCAACAAATGACATGCAATAGACATGTTATATTATCAAAAGAGGTAGAATCAGCTAGATAAAGAGTCTGTGGGAAAACAAAACAAAACAGTCATCAGTATGTTTGAAAACTACTCAGGAGTCAGGTCAGCTAGAGAAGACAGCAGTTCATTTAATGAATTGTGCTACGCTCTGCTCAGGTTGTACCTTCTAAGTCTATGAGCATTCCAAAAACATTAGCACTGCTCTTGCCATACCAATTTTATTGCTGAAATAATCTGAATGAAACTTTTGGATTGTGGTACCATATTTATTTGGAGAATTTCTGGACATTGAAACTAATTGCATCTTTCCAATTCCCATACCCCTTTAAAGAAACAGGTTTTTCAATATACTTAACAATTGTTATATGCCCAAAATGTTCCAAAGTCAAATAATTTGATTTGCATAACTTGTCATATTCCAGACTCTGACCTGAATATTTTTTAAAATTCAAAGTTGCCTGTGTGGTTTTATTTTCTTTTCTTTCTTTCTTTTTTTTTTTTTTAATTAAATTCACAATTCTCACACTTTCAAAGCAACTTTTAAAGCAATTTTAAAAGTCTAGTGTCATATTTTCCTGTGGGCAAAATATTGCGTCAATACAGATCCTGACACTTTCCCAAAGAGGCAAACATTAGAGTTATACTCAGGTTAGTTGAGACTTCAGGAGGTCTCCAGTTGTACTTGCTTCAAGCAAGATCAGACCAGACAGTTCAGGCGTTTATCCAGTCCGGTCTTGAAAATCTCAAATGGTGGAGAGTGCACATACATTCATTCACTCAACTAGTTGTCTATTCAGCGAAACTGTAGCAGTCAAAGTAAAGGACACCTATTACTATCTACCCACCCACCAACCTAGAATTTTTATCATAAATGTTGAAGGCATTCATTAGGCATTTTTTAGCCCTGTTAAATATGTGTTGACAGTTCCTAAAGACCTCTTCATGTGCCTGAAATTGCATTCCAAAGGGGAGTCCGTGAGTTTCCCACAGACTGAAGTAAATAGTGTATGCTTACATCTGTGTGGCAGATAACAGATATGACATCTTTAAATACCAAATGTTTGCTTTCTACCCTTATAACTTTATCACACATTATAATATTTAGGAAAAAAAAAGTTTCTTTTCAAAATAGTTTACAAGGATATTTGATATTTTATATATATTTGATAATTTCTGTTGTATTTTTATTTCCTTTTTTATTTCTCTCCTACAGCAATTCATTAGCAAACAGGAAAATATTTTATTGAAGTTATAGCAAAAATAAAAAAGTCATGTCTGCAGATATTTGTATTTAATTATGGCTACATGTAATTAGGTGCGGCAATCTGGTGATAAAACCTTTAAGTAATGACTCATAAAGAGATAAAAATGGAGCATGTGATTAATCAGTTTGCAGCCTTCTAAAGAAGCTGGCATAGCTCAGGTGCTAATGAGACATCTGTTGCTTAGGACACCAGAGAGAATGCAATTCACTTGTGAGAAGAAAAAAAACCAAACCAAAACAAAAAGCCCGGTATGTTATACAAGAAAGAAATACTGGCCCAGAACTCTAGACTTAATCTTAACCTTTGATAAGATTTCAGATTAGCAGTAGTCCACAAACAGAAAAAACTTCCTCTTTTTCTAGTGACAGGTAATCCAACACTGATTTTGCCATACAGCATGAATAATGGTGCTATCCTGTTCAACAATATTAACCAATCACTGTTGTCAGGTGAGAATACTCTATTGAAAATCTAGCTGTCTTCTCAGCGCTCTGGGTATGTTATAAGGTTGATCAGTTCTCCCAGAATAAATCAGAAAATCCTGAATGGGAAGATGTTCTCATCTCCCATTTATGAGAATGAGCCAAGATTGTGGGAAACATTTAAAGAAACTTAGAGAAGGGCTGTTTTGGCCATGGACTGCTGATGCAGTACACTTTCCTGGAATGCTGCCTTAAGTGTCATGACCGAGTAACCTCAAGTGGAGCTTTTGTGTATCTTGAAGGGCAAAGTTGTACCTGGAGTACTGTGTTCAGTTCTGGAGCCCCAGCACAGGAAGGACATGGAACTGCTGGAGAGAATCCAGAGGAGGGCCACAAAGATGATCAGAGGGCTGGAGCACCTCTGCTATGAGGACAGGCTGAAAGAGTTGGGGCTTTTCAGCCTGGAGAAGAGAAGGCTTCGAGGAGACCTTATAGTAGCCTTCCAGTATCTGAAGGGGGGCTACAGGAAGGCTGGGGAGGGACTATTCACAAGGTCTTGTAATGACAGGACAAGGGGGAATGGGTTCAGACTGGCGGAGGGGAGATTTGAACAGGATCTTAGAAGGAAGTACTCCACAGTGAAGGTTGTGAGGCACTGGAACAGGTTGGCCAGGGAGGTTGTGTCTGCTCCCTCCCTGGATGTGTTCAAGGCCAGGCTGGATGAGGTCTTGAGCGTCCTGATCTAGTGGGAGGTGTCCCTGCCCATGGTGGGGGGTTGGAACTGGATGATCTTTGAGGTCTCTTCCAACCTAAACCATTCTATGATTCTATGTTTACAATATATTACAGGTATTTACAAATACATACAGTAAAAAGTGATACAGAAACACCACAGACCTCCCAGAGATCAGGATCCCTAAGAAGGGTTCCCTACTCAGATCCAGCTAAGAAGGCAGGGAGAGAGATGCATCAACCAGAACGGCTCAAAGCAGTCTGAGTTATCTTTGTTTTGTTATAAGATTTATATCATTTCACTAAACAAATAAGTGAAGGAGACACTGGAATGTTCTCTTTCCTCAGCCTATAGCCTAATTTCTCACTCAAATCCTCCAATTAGTTCAAATCAGCACAGTGGCACAGTTATTTCAATGCAAGCTTTGCTCCTCAGAGGTGTATCCCTCATAGCAGAGCTGCTGCAACCCTCTGAGCATCTTGGTGGCCTCCTCTGGACTTTCTCCAACAGTTCCATGCCTTTCTTGAGAGCTGCACACAGTATTCCAGGTGGGGTGTGAGGAGAGCAGAGCAAAGGGGCAGAATCCCTGCCCTTGCCCTGCTGTCCACAGCTGCTCTTGCTGCAGGCCAGCACACAGTTACTGTCTGGGCTGCACTCACACTGCAGCCTCATGTTGAGCTTTTCATCAACCCAGACACCCAGGTCCTTTTCCTCAGAGCCACTCTCAGCCATTTGCCACCCAGCCTGGAGTTGTGCTTGGGATTGCACCCACCCAAGGACTTTTGCAACCAAAATGATGCTCTGATTCAGTGATGCTATCAGCCTTTCTTGGAGGGAATGCATAGTGCATGTCTCACAGTAGTATTTCAACAACAGCTGCTGAGTATGCCCCCGCCATGAAATGCCCTGGTTTTGTTCAAGGCTGCTGAGCAATTTATAGCAAAATCCTCCAAACCATAACATTTGACCATCTAGGGATGAGAACAGGTAGAGTATATTCTGTGTTCAATCACAACGCTACACAAGGTCAGATTTTACCAGGGCAAAAGTCTTTTTGACATGTTTAGCATGAGACTGACATGAAAATATGACTTGGAGAGGGGGAAAATCAGGAGGCTCACAAAGCCTGAGCACTTGGCAATGCAACTGTTATAGGAAGCTACAGGTTACCTGTATTTTGAGAGCCTGAGGGATCTGGGTCTTTTTAGCTTGGAGAGGAGGAGACTAAGGTGTGACCTCGGCAATGGTTATAAATATGTAAGTGGTGAGTGCCAGGAGGCTGGAGCCAGGCTCTGCTAAGTGATGCTCAGTGACAGACCAAAGGGCAATGGGTGGAAGTTGAGGCGTAGGAGATTCCATGTGAACCTGAGGAAGAATTTTTTCCCTGGTGAAGGTGACAGAACACTGGAACAGGCGGCCTAGGGAGGTTGTGGAGTCTCCCTCTCTGGAGATATTCAAGAACCATCTGGATGCATTCCAGTGTGATCTGCTCTGGGTTATCCTGCTCTGGCAGGGGGGCTGGACCAGATGATCTTTCAAGGTCCCTTCCAGCCTCTGACATTCTATCATTCTATTATTCAAGTTTAATTTATTCCTCCAATACAAATATGGTTTAAAAAATTAAAAA
>VWZI01010226.1:31445-54624 GCA_013396835.1 Psilopogon haemacephalus
GTCCATGTCGCTGACAAAGATGTTAAACAGCACTGGTCCCAGCACTGACCCTTGAGGGACACCACTTGTCACTGGTCTCCAGGTGGACATTGTGCTGTTGATCACCACTCTCTGCGTGCGACCATCCAGCCAATTCCTTATCCAGTGAGTTGTCCACCCATCAAGTCCATGTTTTTCCAGTTTGGTGACCAGGGTGTCATGTGGGACAGAGTCAAAGGCCTTACTCAGGTCCAGGTAGATGACATCAGTTGCCCTTCCCTTGTCCACTGCTGCTGTGACTTTATCGTAGAAAGCCACCAAATTTGTTAGGCATGATTTGCCCTTGGTGAAGCCATGCTGGTTGGCATCAGGCACCTCTGTTTTGTTCTCCATCTGCCTTAGCAGAGCCTTGAGGAGGATCTGCTCCATGATCTTGCCAGAATGTTGCTTTCCAGTACCTAAGGGGCTGCAAGAAGGCTGCAGGACTGTTCTCAAAGAACTACAGGGATGAGACAGGGGGCAATGGTTTGAAACTAGAGCACAGCCAATTTTGACTGGATGTGAGGAACAAGTTCTGCACTGTGAGGGTGGTTGAGGTTGCCCAAGGATGTGGTTGGGGCTCTATCCCTGGAGATATTCAAGGTAAGGCTTGATGGGTCTCTAGGTGACCTGATCTAGTCAAGTATGCCCCTACTGACTGTAGGTAGGTGGGAGTAGATGCCTCTTGGAGATCTCTTTCAACCTGGGTGATGCTATGATGCTACAATCTGGTCAGAGATGTGCCAGCTTACTGCAGGTGAGTTGGACAAGATGGCCTTTGAGGGTCCCTTCCAGTGTGCTGCAACCTGTGAATCTGTGAAGTCAAAACACTGCTGCTGTTGCTGTGGATGCAGAGGTGCAGTGTCTGAACAGTAATGCTGTTACAAGGATAAACCACACGCTTCACACTGTTCCCCTGGTGCCACTGTGAGGGCCTGACCTGTTGTCTCAAACAATGTGTGCTGATAGATGGTTTGTAAGATTTTGGGTTCCTCAGTCCAAGAAGGGCATTGAGGGGCTGGAACAGGTCCAGAGAGCAGCAACAAAGCTGGGGAAGGGTCTGGAGTGCAAGGCTGGGGAGGATCAGCTGAGGGACCCAGGGGTGTTTAGTGTGGAGAAGAGAAGGCAGAGGAGAAACCTTGTTGCTCTCTACATCTCCCTGAGGTAATGTTGCAGTGAGGTGGCCTTGGTCTCTTCTGCCAAGGAAGAAGTGAGAGGATCATCCTGAAATTGTGCCAGGGGAGGCTTAGGCTGGCCATGAGGAACAATTTCTTTGCTGCAGGAGTGGTCAGGCACTGGAACAGGCTGCCCAGGGTGGTGCTGGAGTCACAATTCATGAAGGTGTTCAAGAAGTTTTGTAGCTGTGGTGTTGAGGGACATGGTTTAGTGGTGACCTGGCAGTGCTGGGCTAATGGCTGTACTTTGTGACCTTAAATGTCTTTTCAACTGATTCTGTGATTCCATGATGATTGCTGTCACCTCTGAGAGGGAGCTGAGAAACAGGGCCACTTGCCTCTCTGGTAGGACTGGACATAAAGATGGTATCAGAGCTGCGGTCAGCAGTGCACATAAGGAAAACACTGGATGACTCCAGCGCCACCTGCTTGGTGGCCCCTAGAAGACACTGTAATAAGCTCCTCAACATCAACTTATGCTCTAAGTGTCTCTAGCTCCCAAAGATGAAGTCAGTATGAAGCGTCTGCAAAAGTCTTCACCTATCTTCAAGAAGATGCTCAGAGGGCTGGGAGCAGCTCTGCTATGGGGACAGGCTGAGAGAGTTGGGGCTTTTCAGACTGGAGAAGAGAAGGCTGCCAGGAGACCTTAATTGTAGCCTTCCAGTATCTGAGGGGGGCCTACGGGAGGGCTGGGGAGGGACTACTGACAAGGTCTTCTAATGACAGGACGAGAGGGAAATGGGTTTAAATGGGCAGAGGGGAGATTTAAAGGGAATGTTAGGAGGAAGTTCTTCACAGTGAAGAACTGGAGACACTGGAACGGGTTGCCCAGGGAGGCTGTGACTGCTCCCTCCCTGGAGGTGTTCAAGGCCAGGCTGGATGAGGCCTTGAGCGACCTGATCTAGTGGGAGGTCTCCCTGCCTGTGGCGGGGGGTTGGAACTGGATGATCTTTGAGGTCCCTTCCAATCTAAACCATTCTATGATTCTACAATCTCTTGGACACACTTTGACCTACACATCTAAGACCCAGTTCAATTCATTCAATTCAACACATTCAATTTCAAAGGACCCTGGCTGTATTTTATCTCCTGTTCTACATCTGGAAGTGCATACAGATTGCCCACAGGTGACTTTTTCTTTCATCACCATGTAAACATGATGTTTACTTGCCACTCTGACCTTGGTGCAAGGGAAGGTCATAGAGCAGGTCACCTTGAGTGCCATGATGCAGCATGTGAAGGGCAATGAGGGGATGAGGCCCAGGCAGCATGGGTTCATGCTTGACCTGATGGCTGACTGGGTGAGGGAAGGGCTGCAGGTGCTGTTGGCCTGGGCTTTAGTAAAGCCTTTGACACTGTTCCTCAGCATCTCTGGAGACACTGGCTGTTCATGGCGTCGATGGGTGGAGGCTGCACTGGGGTGAGATCTGGCCCAAAAAGTGGTGGAGAATAGAGATAATTCCAGTTGGTGGCTGAGCACCTGTGGTGTCCCACAGAGCTCAGTGTAGGGCCAGTTCTCATTAAAATTAGTCTCTCAGTGACTGTGTAAAGAAATTGAGGTTCCCTCAGTGAGTCTGCACATGACACCAAACTGGGTGGCAGTGTTGATCTGCTGGAGCATAGGGAGGCTCTGCAGAGGAACCTGGCCTCACTGCACCCATGAACAAATGGGATGAAGTTGAACAAGGCCAAGTTCTGGGTGTGACCTCCTTGGGTCACAACAACCCCATGAAGGCTCCAGGCCGGGGCAGAGTGGTTGAGAAGTGCCCATCAGAAAAGGCCCCGGGGGGCATTGGGTGACAGCAGCTGGAGGTGAGTCAGCAGTGCCCAGGTGGCCAAAAATGCCACCAGCATTCTGGCCTGGAGCAGCAGTGGTGTGGCAAGCAGGAGCAGGGAAAAACTGTAACTCTGCTGGGTAAATGATCTGATCCTGCTGCTATCAAAACATCTATAGCCTGCTCATTGTTGGGCATACTCAGTTCCAAAGTCAGTAAGAAGGAAACACTGAGTGAAGTGTTTCAGTGGTGACCTAAGAAAGATTGTCTGATGGGGAAGGGCTGAGGGACCTGAGGCTGTTGAACCTGGAGAAGAGCAGCCTGAGAGGCTATCTGATCAATGTCTACAGATATTTGAATGGTGAGGGACAAGAAAGGGCCAGGATCTTTTCAATGGTGTCCTCTGACAGGACAAAGGGCAATGGGCACAAACTAGAATCCAGGAGGTTCCAGCTCGATGTGAAGAGGGAGTTGTCTGGTGTGAAGGTGCTGCAGCCCTTGAGCAGGCTGCCCAGAGAAATTGTAGTGTCATTTTCTGGATACTTTCAAAACCCACCTGGATGTGCTCCTGGGTGACTTGCCCTGGGTGATCTTGCTTTGGCAGGGAAGGTTGAACTGATCTCCACAGGTCACTTTCAACCCCTACCATTCTATGATGATGACATCACAAAGGGACTACCATAATCATGAAAAAAAGAAGTGAAATCTCTTTCCTCAGTAGTCAACAGTAGGCTCAAGAGACAACAGATGATAGAGATGACTCTTCATGTTCTCACACTTACTTTGATGTATGTTTCTCCTCATACTAAGGTGGAACCTCCTGGGTTCTAGTTTGTGCCCATTTCCTCTTGTCCTATCAGATGACAAGACTGAAAAGATCCTAGCCCCTTCTTGACACCCAGCCCTCAGACACTTCTAAACATTTGGAAGAATCCCTCTGAGCCTTCTCTTCTCCCGGCTGAACAGCCCTAGATCTCTAAGCCTTTCCTCACCAGACAGATGTTCCAGTCCATCTTCCTCACAGCCTCTGTTGGACTCTCTTGCAGTTTCCTGTTCCTCTTGAACTGTGGAGCCCAAAACTGGACATAATACTCTAAATATGGCCTTACCAGGGCTGACTAGACAGGGAGGAGAACCTCTCTTGACCTGCTAGCCACACTCTTCCTAGTGCACCCAGAAGACCATTGGTCCTTTTGGCCACAAGGGCACTCTGATGGGGAACTTAGCGGCTTCACCAGGGCAGAGCAGAGTGTTGACAACACCAGTAGTGTCAAGGAACATCCTCATCTGCTTTAACTTCTACGTCCATTTTTCTACGTTTTGTGTTTAGCTCACAGGTGAATTGTTATCCCCTGCTGTGTTACTGCATGACCTTGCAAGGTGATGACAATCCTGACTCTATTACTAATGCACAATAATAAAAAGAGGGGAAATCAAAGGAACATGAAATTACTTCACTCACCGAGCATAGTAGGATATATATCCACAAGAGAGACCACATTTGGTACTTGCTGCTCTTTTTTCACACCTGGCCCCATAACTATGAGAGGAACATGGGAGCTGCCTTCGTACATGCTCATCTTGTAGAACTGCCGGTGCTCCATTGCAAGTTCCCCATGGTCTGCAGTGAAGATAACCACTGTCTTCTGAAGGAGCTTGGTGTGTCTCAGAGCTGAAATAATCTCACCTGCAACCAGAAGGCAACAGGTTTAAAACATCCTTTCCCACTTCCGCACCTGCTAAACAGCACACAAACCCTAAAGGAGTCCCAACTGGAGGCTGGGAAACTCTTCTGCCACACAGGGCAGAGGCCAAAGTGTTGAGCTCAGAAGAACAGACAGTCAGTTTGCAGATGACACTAAGATGAGACAGAATGTGGATCTGCTTATGAGTAGTAAGCCTTTGCAGACAGACTTAGGTTAGCTGGATGGGCCACAGGCAATGGGATGAGGCTCAACAAGGCCAAGTTGCTGGGTCACAACAACCCCATGAAGGCTCCAGGCTGGGGGTAGAGTGGCTGGAAAGTGCCCAGCAGAAAAGGCCCTGAGGGTGCTTGGTGACAGTAGCTGGGGGTGTTCAGTGTGGAGAAGAGTAGGCTGACGGGAGACATCATTGCTCTCTGCAGCTGCCTGAGACACAGCTGCAGGCAAGTAGGGGTTGGGCTCTGCTGCCTACTATCATGTGATAAGAGGAAGTGGCCTGAAATTGTGCCAAGGGAGATGTAGGTTGGCCATAAGGAAAAATTTCTGTGCTGCAAGAGTGGTCAGGGATAAGAACAGGCTGCCCAGGCACATGGAGTCTCCATTCCTGGAGGTGTTCCAGAAAGGTCTGGCCATGGGACTTGGGGCAATGGTGGTGTTGGGTTGATGACTGCACTGGATGCCCTTAGAGTCACAGAATGGTTTGGGTTGGAAAAGGCTTCTATGTGCCTTACATCTGAACTATGTGGTGTTTTTTTCTCTCAAGAACAACCCTCTCAGCATTTTCTTAAGAGAAACCAAGAACAACACCCACAGCACAATGGAAGGTTTCCTACCCAGCATGCCATCTGTCTCTGCACACATTGCATAATAAAATGCTCTGATATTTCTCACTTCTTCCTTTGTAAACTCTCCAGTGCAGTTCTTGGTGTAAGATGAGTAATAGTCCACTGGGTGCATCTCTGAAAGAGGAGACCACTTGGGAATTTTTACAGCTCCATAATTTACCTAGAGGCAAGAAAAAAATAATGTTATTTTAGCAAATGGGTTAAACAATTATTTTAATAACAGGTTTATTTCAAGACTTTGCGGTTTCTTTTAGTATGAATTCACAGTTCTCAGCTTGAAGTCCACTACACAGTGATACTCTTGGAAGACTGACTCAATGATCTTGGAGGTCCCCTCCAACATGCTATGATTTTAACCTTCTCTGTACTTTCCCCTCTATTTACACAGGTATGAATTAATTTTAAGAGAGATACATAAATGAGCTGGAAATTAACATTAGGAGCAGAAATATGTGCTTAACCAACTGCTGGCTTTTCCTGTGTGGGATACCACAGAACAACCTTCTAGAGTTAAGAGCAGGGGTATGGGCATATTGTCTCAGGAACTATAGGCTAACTATAGACCATCTGAGGAAGAACAAAGCCATGGACCAAGACAGGTTGATCTATTGGAAGGCAGCACAGAGGAGAGGGACCTGGCAGTTCTGGTAATCAAAAGGGTACCCATAAGACAGCAATGTGGCCTTGTGGCCAAGAAGGCCAAGGGCATCCTAAGGTGAATTAGAAGGACTGGAGAGTAGGCTGAGAGAGGTTCTCCCATCCCTCTACTCTGCCCTGGTGAGGCCACCTCTGGAATCTTGTGGCCAGTTCTGGTCCCTGCAGTTCAAGAAGGGCTTCAGGGGACTGCTTGAAAGAGTCCATCTCAGAGCCACCAAGCTGCTGCAGCCAATGAAACATCTGCTGCTAAAGATGTGCAGGGATGGAGCCAGGCTCTGCTCAAGCATGCCCAAGGACAGGACAAGGGGCAGTGGGTGCCAGCTGGAGAAGAGGAGGTGCCACAGGAACAGAAGGGAAAATTTATTCACTGTGGGGATGCTGGAGGCCTGGAGCAGGCTGGCCAGAAAGGCTGTGGAGTCTCCTTGTCTGGATTGTTTCAGGACCTGCCTGGACACATTCCTGTATGACCTCCCCTAGGTGATCCTGCTTTGGCAGGGACGATGGACTGGATGATCTCCAGAGGTCACTTCTTACCCCTACTATTCCTTGATTCTATGACTCTGTAACTGTCCATTACTTACAAGAAGGCACCCCCATTCCCCAAGACATGCCTAACCTAGCAATTACCAAACAATAAAGGAAAATGTTCCTTAGTATCCAAGCAAGGTCTTGCTTTCTGCAAATAGAAGGTTTTTTCTACCCTACAAGCTTCCTCTCCCTATTCCTAGAAGAAAAGGACCCACAACCTATTACAAAGAAATTCACATCTCTCCACTTGCACTTGTACTCTCTTTTTTCCTAGATCTTTGTATTTCTGTTGCGCCTAGACAAAGATATTTTCCAATTGCCCAGCAGAAAAGGCCAAAGAAATTCCATAAATTGTGTAAAGGTTTGGTTTATTGGTTTGCTTTTTGAGCCAGCAAAAAGTCTTTTCCAACCTAATTCTCAGTTCTTCAGCTGCAGAGAAAGTTAAAGCCATTCTATCCCATTTATCTTTTCTATGGCAGATAGGAAAATATTTACTGCTTCTCTGGCATGCTCTGCTGTCTGTTAGCTTCCTGCACACAGGCAAAATGGGAGCTTCCTGCAAAAGCATGGAAAGAAGTCAGCAGAAAGGAGAAGCTTCTGCTGTGTCTTACCACTTCATGTTGTAGGCTCATGTTGCAACAGAAGCCAATCTTTCCATATAAAACCCAGACAGGACTATTACAAATGATTACCTGAACTGTTAAGGAGAGTCCAGAGGAGGGCCATGAAGATGATCAGAGGGCTGGAGCACCTCTGCTAGGTGGACAGGCTGAGAGAATTGGGGCTTTTCAGCCTGGAGAAGAGAAGGCTTCGAGGAGACATAGTAGCCTTCCAGTATCTGAGGAGGGCTGGGGAGGGACTATTCACAAGGTCTTGTAATGACAGGACGAGGGGAAATGGGTTTAAATGGGCAGAGGGGAGATTTAAAGGGGATGTTAGGAGGAAGTTCTTCACAGTGAAGGTGGTGAGACACTGGAACAGGTTGCCCAGGGAGGTTGTGGCTGCTCCCTCCTTGGAAGTGTTCAAGGCCAGGCTGGATGAGGCCTTGAGCAACCTGATCTAGTGGGAGGTGTCCCTGCCTATGGCAGGGGGTTGGAACTGGATGATCTTTGAGGTCCGTTCCAACCTAAACCATTCTATGATTCTGTAATAAAGGAATTTTTCATCAATGAATTTCAGATCATTACTGGAGAAAAGGCACAGCCTATCACAGCAATGATTTCATTCTCCATTTAGCGTGCTTCCAGCCATTGAACTCCAACTACCTTACTGATGTACTTACTTCTGCTAACAAGCCCTTCAACAGAAATTCTACACTTCCACTGACTCAGCCTTAAAGCAGAAATCTGACATCTTATCCAAGCACCTGCTTTCTGTGTACTGACATATCCAAATCATGTGAGGGACAAAATACTGCTGGTAATATGGACAGTTACAAGTCAATTTAGAGTTAAATCCATCTTCACCTACCTTTTGGAGCCAGTAGGGAGATGTCAAGAATGTAGAAGCTCCAAAATTTTCTCCTGCATAGGGTGATGGATATGGGTGTGGTAAATTTAGCCCCAAGTAAAGAACAAATGGTTGGGTGAGGTTAATGGCTTCTTCCTTGATCCACTTCACAGCTTTATCAGTGTTCTTCCAGTCTGCCTCCTTCACCCTCATGTGCTTCCTGTCCCCTGTCAGGTTTACCATGGGTCTCCCTTCTTGCCGCAGCAGGAAGTCAACATCCCTGGTCCAGGCCTCCACACGGTTACTGAAAGCATACATGGAGTCATGCAGGGCAGTTAAGTGGGAAGGAACCCTCAAAGGGCATCTTGTCCAACACATCTGCAGTCAGCAGGAACAAGTTCTGCACCAAGAGAGTGGTGGAACACATTGCCCGGTGAGGTGGCTGGGGTCCCATCCCTGGAGATATACAAGGTGAAGTTCCACAGGGCTCTGGGCTACCTGATCAAGTGAAGGATGTCCTTGCTGACTGCAGCGGGGTTGAACTGAATGACCTCTGGAGGCTCCTTCCAACCCAAACCATTCTATAGAGATATTTTACCTCCAACCAGAGCAAGCTGCCCAGGGACACATCCAGCCTGACCTCAAATGTCTCCAGGGAGGGAGCCTCCACCACCTCCCTGGGTAGCCTGTGCCAGGCTCTCCCCACTCTCACTCTGCACAACTTCCTCCTCATCTCCAGTCTAACTCTGTCCTGCTCCACTTCCAAACCACTGCCCCTCAGCCTACTCCCACAGGCCCTTCTCAACAGTCTCTCCCCAGCCTGCCTGGAGGTGCCCTGCAGATACTGAAATGCAGCTCTAAGCTCTCCCTGCAGCCTTCACACAAAATATGTAGAACCATAAGGTTGTTTGAAGTGAAACCACTAACCCAACACCACCATGGCCATTAAACTACATCCCCAAGTGCCATTGAGAGAACATGAAGAGACATGAACTATGGTAATAAGGCCCCATAAAAACACTTCACAAGGTCACTGTTTTTAAAGTAGCATCTTATGGGGAAGATCACATTAAGGCTGACTTTCTGGGAGAGAGCTTGTTGAGACTCAGAAGCCACAGCTACCTGTCAGACAACACCTGATTCCCTAGGTGAGTAACTCTGGCACCACAAAGGGGCTCACAGAGAGAGGGTTTGGACACAAAATGCAGAGTGAGAAGAAAGCAAAATGAGTATGCAGCCAAGCAGGCAAAGGGCATGATCAAGCAGAAAAAACAACAAAAAGGTCCGCAGAAGCTTGAGCTGCTTCTCTGAGCAGTTTGCTCCCTCACTGAATGGCAATGGATGGAAGGGACCTCTGGAGATGATCCAGAATCATTTCATTTGGGGGAAACATCTGAGATCACCTAGTCCAATCCCAGGCCAAACATGGCCATGACCACTAAACCATGGCCCCAAGTACCATGACCACATGCTTGTGGAACACCTCCAGAGATGAGGACTCCATCACCCCATTATGCATCCTGTTCCAATCCCTGACCACTCTTGCAGCACAGAATTTTTTTCCTTACCTCCAAGACTTCTACAACAACACTTTTTAAAATTAACTCCCTGTTCAGGTTCACAGGCTTAAACAACTTAGTCAGAAACAATGAAGGTAACCTGATGGCCTATAGAGAAAACATGTTTGATATATGTGTACATTAAACAATGGTCAAGGAGGGGAGGTGTGTGTCAAATGCATCTGATGTCATAAAACTGACTTAAACTGAAAAAAAAAGAACTACTATGCAGGGTACAGACCAGATGACGCAATCAGACTGAGGTTAAAATCAAATCAGAAAAGCAAACAAACCCCTCAAAATTAGAAAGAAAACAAAATCTCTTAAGTAAACAAATCAAACAAAACCCCCAACAACAAAAAAAAAAACGCAAACAACAAACCACCAACAACATCCCCACCCCAAAAAAAACCCCACAAAACCACCAACAACCAACCCATGAAGCAAGCAAATAAAAGGCCCCAGAAAATCCCACCTCAGACCCTTTCCAAAATTTGGAGACTCTCAGACACAAGAGGAAAACTGATCCTGAAGCAAAGCAGGAAATAGAAGTCAGCAGAACAATTTTCAAAAAGCCAGATGGAGAGCTGAAAGAGGGCAGCACTGGACTGAAATTCCAGACTTAAAGGGAAAGAGGAAGGGACTTGACAGAAATGTTTGAAATCTTCAGACATTAACTCCAATCTTCATAAGTTTCATCAGGAAGATCACATCTGCTTTGCTAGCAGATAATGCCACAATTACACCACACACAAACAATGGAAAATAGGCTGACAAAGGATGAAACAACAGTGCAACACTGAAGATAAAGCTTAATGAATTTAATTAAGTTGACTTCACATCAATCCAGCTGAATACAATTACATGACAGCCACTTACCACATGTTTTAAATCTTAATGAAGACAGTCACCAGCTTCACCTCCTAAAAATTCAGCCTTCGGGGACCAACAGCTTTTCTCAACATCTCTTCTCTTTGTCAATAATCTGGGTAAGGTGATTGAGGCTCCCTCAGTCAGTTTGCAGATGACACCAAATTGGGTGGCAGTGCTGATCTGCTGGAGGCTCTGCAGAGGGACCTGGCCAGGCTGGATCCATGGCATGAAGCCAGTGGGATGAGGCTGAACAAGGCCAAGTGCTGGGTCCTGCCCTTGAGTCACAAAAATCCCAGGAAGGCTCCAGGCTGGAAAGTCCCCATCAGAAGAAGCCCTGGGGGTGCTGGGTGGAAGCAACTGGAAATAAACCAGCAGTGCCCAGGAGGCCAAGAAGAGCACCAGCATCCTGGCCTGGATCAGCAATGGTGTGGGCAGCAGGAGCAGGGCAGGGATTGTGCCCCTGTGCTGGGCACTGCTGAGGCCACAGCTTGAGTGCTGGGTTCAGTTCTGGGCCCCTTCCTTCCAGAAGGGCACTTAGGGGCTGGAGCAGGTCTAGAGAAGAGCAATAGAGCTGAGAAGGGTCTGGAGAAGATGGCTAGAGAGTAGCAGCTGAGAGCTAGGGGTGCTCAGGCTGGAGAAGGGACCTCATTGCTCTCTACAACTGTCTGAAAGGAGGCTGCATTTAGGTAGAGGTCAGTTTCTTCTCCCAAGGAAGAGGTGACAGCAGGAGGTGAACAATAGGCCTCAATTGTGCCAGGGGAGAACTAGACACAATGCTCCAGATGTAGCATCACCAGGGCAAAGTAGAGGGGCAGAAGAACCCCCTTAGCCCTGCTTGACACATTTTTCCTGCTGCACCCAGGAAGCCACTGGCTCTCTGGGCCACAAGGGCACATTGCTGGCCACCAGCACTCAAGGTCTTTTCTCCTTGGAGAAAAGATATACTGATTCTTTGTGCTGTTCCTCTCCAGATGCAGGACTCTGCACTTGTCCTTACTGAACTTCAAGAGATTCTCCTTCACCTATCTCTCCAGCCTGCTTATCTCACTGGATGCCAGTCACCTTCTGCAGTTTTGTATCACAGGATATTAGGGGTTGGAATGGACTCATTATATCATCAGCAAATTTGTCACCTTTCAACTTCCAGATCCTTATTTTAGTGAGAAAAGTGAGGAAATTAATTAACTAACCTGTTTAGTGGAAAAAAACATAGCTACTCTTCACCATTTTCTGAACAACAGACACAATTAGTCATGGAGAGGGTGCATCTTCATGGCAGCTACACAAAAGACCCTCTATTTCTTCCCACCACCCAGACACACTGTAGTTATTGATGTTTGAACAAAAGCCTCTCAAAGTGTAAGAATTATTCATAAATTGCTGCAATTCTGTTCACATTATTTTTAAAAGCTTAAAAGCTACAGCTCTATTGGGTTTACCTCTCAAGCTTTTGTTAGCAGGAGGGCTTAGAGGGGTGGTTTCTGTGACAGGCTGCTAGAAGCTTCCTGTGTGTCCACTAGAGCCAGAGGCAGCCAGTTTGAAGACTGAATTATCAGTGGCCAAGCCCAGGCCCACCAGCAAGAGTGAAAAAGGAAAAAAAAAAAACAAACAACCAAACCTGGCAATTGCAGCTGAAAGGAAGACTGGGACTGTAAGACAAACAGCCCTGCTAACACCAAGGTCAGAGAAGAGAGGAGGAGGAGGTGTTCCAGGCACCAGAGCAGAAGCTCCTGTGCAGCCTATGGTGAAGACCACAGTGAGCCAGCTGTCCCGCTGCAGCCTGTGGATATCCAACTGCAGCGCACTGAGGACCCTACAGCAGAGCAGATGGATGCCTGAGAGAGGCCAATCCCTGGAGAAGGCTCCTGGCAAGACCTGTGTCCCTATGGAGGTAGAAGCCCATGGTGGAGCAGGGTTCTGGTAGGACTTGTGAACTTAGATGGCATGTGCCAGAGTAGTTTGTTCCTCAAAGACTGAACCCACACTGGAGTACTTTGTGAAGGACCACAGCCTATAGGAAGCCTTACAACAGAGAAGATCACAGAAGACTGACTCCAGTGGGAGAGACTCCACAGTGGAGCAGTGCAAGAGCATGAGAAGTCCTTTCCTTGAGGAGGAAGGAGCAGGATGAACCAACCCAGCTTCCATTCTGCCCAAAGCCAGAAGGCAGACAAAATTAGGAGTGAATTTAAACTTGAAAGACTGGGTAGAGGTGGTGAGAAAGCAGCAGTGGTTGGGAGAGCGGCAGGAGAAGGTGATTTTAAGAGTTGGTTTTTTTCTCTCTTTACCTTACTCACTTCTGATTTGTAATAAACAAAACCAGTGCCCCAAGTCAAGTCTCTTTTGCACATGATGGTCACTGGTGAGCATCTGTTCTATGATCTTGACTCACAAACCTCTTATATCTTATTTCTCTAGTCCCACTGCACAGGGCAGTGAAAGCAGCTTTGGTGGGCATCTGGCACCCAGCCACGGTCAAGAAACCACAGCACACATCTGTGAAGTCCTATGGCATTAAAACATCCCAAACCAAAGAACCTGTAATATGACATCTGCTGTCACAAATACAAAACTATCAAATGTTTTCTTGTGCTGCTTTTCCTATACTGATAATATAACCAAAACAGGAAGCCTCAAGGCAAGGCAGAATCACAGGATGTTACGAGTTGGAAGAGACCTCCACAGATCATCAAGTCAAAACTTCCTGCCAGAGCAGGACCATAGAGTCAAGTGCAGATCACCCAGAAACACATCCAGACCGATCTGGAAAGTCTCCAGAGAAAGGGACTCCACAACCACTCTGGGGTGCCTTTTTCAGTGCTCCATGATCCTTCCAGTAATCCTTGTGTTGAGGTGGAACTTCCTGTGCTGTAGTTTATACCCATTACCCCTTGTCCTATCACAGGGCACAACTGAGCAGAGCCTATCCCCTCCCTCCTGACCCCCAGGCCTCAGATATTTATGAACATGAATTAGATCCCCTCTAAGTCTTCTCTTCACCAGACCAAAAAGCTCCAGGTCCCTCAGCCTTTACTCACAGGGCAGTGCTCCAGCCCTTTCATCATCTACGCAGCCCTCCCTTGGACTCTCCCCAGTAGATTCCTGCCACTCCTGAACTGAGGATCCCAAAACTAAACAGAATATTCCAGGTAAGGTCTCACCAGGGCAGAGTAGAGGGGAAGAACTTCCCTCAGTCTACTGACCTGACTCTTCTTAATGCAGCCAAGATGCCACTGGCCTTGGCCACAAGGGCACATTGCTGTCTCATGATAGGTTGTTGTCTACCAGGAATTTATGTGCTGCCAGAGTGGTCAGGGATTGGAACAAGCTTCCAAGGGACATGGTGGAGTCCCCATCCCTGGAAGCATTCCAGAAATGTGTGGGCATGGCACATGGGCCCATAGTTATGTTGGGTTGATAGTTGGTCTTAAGGATCTTTGCGGGATCTTCTAACCTTTATGATTTTATGATTCCATTTAGTCTGGACAAGACTGAGAGGCGATCTTACAAATGCTTACAAATACCTGAAGGATGGGAGGACAAGGGGCCAGGCTCTTCCCAGTGGTGTGTAATGTGACAGGACAATGTGGGCAATGGGCACAACCTAGAACCCAAGAGGTTCCACCTCAACATCAGGAAAACTTCTTCAGTGTGAAGGTGCTGGAGGCCTGGAGCAGGCTGCTCAGAGAGGTTGTGGAGTCTTTCTCTGAATGCTTTCAAGACCCTGTGTGGCTCGTTCCTGGGTGACTCTGCTTTGGCAGGGAGGTTGGACTGGACGATCACTGAAGTTCCCTTCCAAACCTTACGACTCTATGATTCACTCAGTAATTCTCTCTGATTACCTTACTGAATGATGTCCAGAAGTATAGTCCAGTTTGCCATACTTCTGTGTGTAGTAGCCATGCTTCTTCATCAGATCCATCCATGTCACATAACCTGGATCCAGGCCTTTGAAGTTATTCCAAGATTCTGTTAAATGAGTGAAAAGACCACTCCACATAGCTGGGGGCAAAAAGAAAGAGAAACATGGGGTTTGATGAACAGGTAGTACTTCCTGCCTAAATTCAAGTTGAACACACATGAAAATCAATTAATCTTCTCATAGTTTCAGAAGCAGGAAACCCACATTGTGATCTAACAGAGCAGAGAACACAAAGCATCACTCTTTCAAAGCTTTTTTTTGCCTGCACAAGTAACATTTACTACAATAATTGCCAGAATAACCACAGAAGGAGGATGATTTTCCAGGTAATATGCAACCATTAAATCATTTTTTCTATAGATCAGGAAATATCTTTACTGAGTCTGGAAAGACAATGCCATGGTAGTACAGATCATGATGGAACAGTCTTCTGTCTACACCTGCTTGAAAGGAACTCTGTACTTCAGTACCCTTCAGTATGTTTGTGGAACATAATTACAGCATTTTGTTTTTGTAACTGGTCTATGCCCTCAGTTCTATCCTTTCCAGGTAATCTACTTTGCTACCAGATGCAGAAAAAGAAGTGAGAATATGAAAGAAGAAATTAAATAATTTCTGCAGCCCAGCACCCATCTGCATGTTGGGCTGCAGCCAAAGCAGGGAGAGCAGCAGCAGAGTGCCACAACAAGGAGACAGGGAGACAGTCTGATGCAAACCAATTCCGTTTATTACACGTATTGGTTCATCTTATATATGCTTGGATAGTCTAAACAAGTCATCGTGTCCTGCTTCTATTGGTTATTCACACTAACCGAACAGCCAAGACTAGTACAATGATTGGCTTATAAAAATGTGAAATCACACATCTCTATTTTAGTGCAAGATACAGACACTGCTTAACATCTAAGCATGCAGAGAAACTGTAAGATCTTTGTCTTGCTTTCCTTATCGGAGTTTTACAACCCCCAAGGTCACCTCGCTCCCTGACACCACCAGACACCGTATTTCACATGGTCCATGCCCAGGGCCTGTGTGTCAACTCCTCTACACCCAGCAGCTGTGTATAACTGAGAGTCTTACCACTCCCATCAGCACAGGAAGGGCGTTCTGCCTTTCTGCTCTACTGAGACCCCACCTGCAGCACTGCCTCCAGTTCTGGGGCCCACAGCACAAGAAGGACCTGGAACTGCTGCAGAGGGTCCAGAGAAGGCCAACAAGATGACTGGAGGTTGCAGAACCTCCTCTATGGAGACAGGCTGGGAGAGCTGGGGGAATTAAGCCTGGAGAAGAAGGCTCCAACCTAAACCTCCCTTGGTGCAACTCGAAGCTGTTGCCTTTCATCCTATCGCTTGTAAATAGGGAGAAGAGACCAACTCAACCTCACTGCAGCTTCCTCTCAGGCAGCTGTAGAGAGCAATGAGGTCTCTCCCCAGACTACTTTTCTCCACACTAAACACCTCTAGGCCCTTCAGCTGCTCCTACCCAACCCCATTGTCCAGACTCTTTCCCAGCTTCACTGCCCTTGTCCAGATCTGCTCACTCTTGGACTGAGGGGCTGATCCCAGCACTCAAGGTGTCGCCTCATCAGTGCCCAGTCCAGGGACACAATCCCTGCTCTGCTCCTGCTGCCCACATCATTGCTGATCCAGGTCAGGATGGTGGTGGCTGCATTTGTCACCTGGGCACACTGCTGTCTGCTCTTCAGGTACTGTTAACCAACGTTTCCAGTGCCAAGTACAGGAGGACGAACACTTCTCCAGCCCTCCTGCCCATTTGTGATGGCTAAGCAGTGGTCATGATGTTGATGGATGACCTAAACCATTGTCAAATTACTCATGCAATCTCTTCCTCACAGGAGTAGCTGCTGCTGTTTTCAGAAAAATTCTTAAAACTGAATAATCCAATACAAGGTTATTATCTGAGCAACAAAGCCTGGCTGAAAAACTAAAATTAAGAGAAATAAGATAAATGACCTGTTCATGTAATCTCACTCAAAATGGGGCCTTCAGAAAAAAAAGGGGATGAGGCTAATGAAATAAATGGAATCAATAAATGTAATACTAAAGACTAAATGCGACATCCTCAGCCTGCTGTAGTCAGGACAGATGCTTCTTCCAGTGCATGCTGGTGAGAAGAGACAAGATGCCTTCCTGCTGTAGATGAAATCTTATTTATGGCACCACTGGAGAATCTTTGTAACAGTTAAAATGGCCTGACATTGTGCCAGCAGATGGTTAGGTTGGACATGAGGAACAATATCTGTGCTGCAAGAGTGGACAGGGATTGGAACAGGCTGCCCAGGGAGGTGGTGGAGTCCCTATGCCTGGAGACATTCTAGAAACACATGAGACCATGGTTTACTGGCCATGGTGGGGCTCAGTTATGTTGGACTGGATGACCTGAGAGAGCTTTTACAACCCAAACAAGTCCACAGTTCTAAAAGGGACAAATGTCTTAAGATGCAACCTTTGATTCAAGAAGCAAAGGAAAGCACTAAAAATACTCAAGGTGAGGCTTGACAGGCCTCCAGGCATCCTGATTTAGTTGGGAATGCCCTTGCTGATTGCAGGGTGGGTTGGACTGCATGCCTTTTGGAGGTCCCTTCCAATCCAGACCATTTTGTGATTCTGTGAACTAAAGCTTTTGAATGGACCATCCAAGGGCATCTTCTCCAACCCCACTGCACTCTGCAGGGACACCTCCAGCCTGAGCTTCAATGTCTCCAGGGAGGGAGCCTCCACCACCTCCTTGGGCAGCCTGTGCCAGGCTCTCCCCACCCTCACTCTGCACAACTTCCTCCTCATCTCCAACTTAACTCTGTCCTGCTCCACTTCCAAACCACTGCCCCTTGGCCTGTCCCCACAGGCCCTTCTCAACAGTCCCTCCCCAGCCTGCCTGGAGGTGCCCTGCAGATACTGAAATGCAGCTCTAAGCAATCCTGCAGCCTTCTCTTCTCCAGGCTGCACAGCTCCAACTCTCCCAGCCTGTTCTCACAGCAGAGGTTCTGCAGCCCTTTGAGCAGCTTGGTGGCCTCCTCTGGACCCTCTCCAGGTCTTTCTTGTGCTGGTGGCCCCACAGCTGGACACAGCACTGCAGATGTGGTCGGAGCAGAGCAGAGCAGCGGGGCAGGATTTCCTCTCTCCATCTCTGGCCATGCTGCTTTGGATGCAGCCCAGGCTGCTCCTGGCCTTCTGTGCTACCAGTGCCCATTTCTGCCTCCTGTCCAGCTTCTCACCCCCAGCACCCCACGTACTTCCCTGCAGGGCTGCCACAACTCTCCCAGCCTGTCCTTGTGGGAGAGGTGGAACAGTATTTGCAGTGCTAGCATTCACTGATTGATTCAGCTGTTATTATTTTTTCCTGAGAATAGGAAGAGAGATTTATGAACTTGGTAGGGGGAATGGAACATAGCTCTGAATGTGGCTTCAATACTGCAGCGGAGAAACTTGATAATTCATCCATAAATCCTGATTTAAAATAAATACTGAATAATACTGGAAAATAAATAAGGGTCTTCCTGAAATGAACAACAAAACACCACCACCCACCCCCGCAACAAAATCCTCACTACGATTTAAACTGTGAGTACTTATTTGATTTTTCACTTGGTCCTACCTGCACGGGAAGGACAACAAATAGGGGAGTTGGTGTAGGCATTGAGAAAGGTGGTGCCAGACCTGCTCATGAAGCGTATGGAAGGCAAATCCACAGTCTGGTTTCCTGGGTGAAATGTCAGCCGTCCATCCTGCAGGCAAACAGACAAACAATTTAGCAACACCAGGAACCCCAAACTATCATATAATCATTAAGGATCTAAAGATCCTTGAGACCAGCTATTGACTGCATCCATTCATAAATTTATTACCCCAAGCTTGTATCACTCAATTCTACTCAGATATGGAAAATGAAGTGTTGAGAAGCTACCATAGAATCATTTCAGTTCACAGAATCACAGAATAGTCTGGGCTGGAAGGGACCTCCAAAGGGCATTCAGTCTAACCCCCCTGAAGTCATCAGGGACATCCACATCTAGATCAAATTCCCCAGAGCTATGCCAATGTCACCTTGAATATCCTCAAAGATGGGGCACCAACCACTTCCCTGTGCAAACTTGTTGCAGTGTTCCAACACTCTCATGGTACAGAACTTCTTCCTAACAACCTCAATCTGCTCTGCTCTAGTCTGAAGCCACTGCCCACCCCCCCACCATTCTATCACTGCAGGACTTTGGAAACAGTAGAAAGACTTTTAAGACCATCAAGTCCAACCATTTTCAAGCTCTGCCAAATCTGATGCTAAGTCACGTCACAAATTCATATCAGTGCTTGCGTTGTTAAAAACCTTTAAGTTCACGCAGTCCAACCGTCCTCTATATCTACAAGTCTGGTGTCATGTCCCTCAGCACCACATCTGCCTCTTTGAAACACCTCCATGGACAGGAATTCAATCAGTCTTGCTCAGGCCTTGGCAACCCTTTCAGTGAAGAACTTTCTTCTAATGTCCAAATTAAGCCACCCCTGGTGCAACTGGAGGCCACTTCCTCTTGTCCTGTCACTTGTTCCTTGAGTGAAGAGCCCAACCCCCACCTGGTTCCAGTTTCCTCTCTGGCAGCTGCAGAGAGCAATGAGGACTCCCCAAAGCCTCCTCTTTTCTATACCCCCAGCTCTCTCAGCTGCTCCTCCCCAGCCATCTTCTCCAGACCCTTCTCTGCCCTTGCTGCCCTTCTCTGGACCTGCTCCAAAACCTCAATGTCCTTTTCGGAGTAAGTGGACCAAAGCATAGCACAGGATTTGAGGTATGGTCTCAGCAGTGCCTAGCACAGGGGCACAATCCGTGCCCTGCTCCTGCTCTCCACACCATTGCTGATCCAGCCCAGGATGCTGGTGCCCTTCTTGGCCACCTGGGCACTGCTGGCTCATCTCCAGCTGCTGCCATCCAGCACCTCCAGGGACTTCTCTGCTAAGCACCTTCCAGCCACTCTGCCCCAGCCTGGAGCCTTCACAGGGTTTTTGTGACCCAAGGGGGTCCCACCCAGGACTCAGCCTTGTTAAACCTCATCCCATTGACCTCATGCCATGGATCCAGCCTGGCCGGGTCCCTCTGCAGAGCCTTCCTAAACTCCAGCAGATCATCACTGCCACCATCTGAAGAGGTCTTGATGGTGCCTCAGTCTCCTCACTCAAATCACTGAGAAAGACACTGAAGCAAAGAGATGGTGAAGAAAGGGTAAAAAATGTGCTGCCTTTATCTGTAAGCAAGGAAATAGCATTAGTATTTGTGAATGGGGAAAAAAAACAACATTAAAAATTCTACCTGTCTGAGGATTAAAACAAACACATCAATAAATCACAGAATAGTAGGAGTGGAAGGGATCTCTGGAGAGCAAGTCCAAGCCCCCTGCCAGAGGAGGTTCACCTAGAGCTGACCGGCATTCAGGAGGGTTTTGAATTACTCCAGAGACTCCACAATCTCTGAGCAGGCTGTTACAGTGCTCTGGCCCCTCAAAATAAAGTTCCTTCTCATTTTCAGAAGGAACCTCTGTTTAGCTTTGTGCCCATCGCCCCTTGTCCTGTCTCTGGGCAGCACTGACAAAACCCTGGCCCCATCCCCCTGATATCCACCACTGAAGAATACATCAACATCAGTAAGATTTCCCCCTCAGTCCCCCTCCAGGCTCAACAGCTGCAGGTCTTTCAGCCTTTCCTTCCCACGGAGATCTTCCAGTGTCTTAACCATCTTTGTAGCCCTCTGCTGCAGTCCCCTATCCTTGAACTGAGAAGCCCAGAACTGAACCCAGGGACCTCACCAGGGCAGAGTAGAGGGGGAGGAAAATTCCTCTTACCCTGCTGGCCACACTCTTCTCCATGCACCCCAGGATGCCACTGGCCTTCTTGGCCACTAGGCCACACTGCAGGCTTATGGGTATCCTTTTGCCCACCAGTACTCCAAGGTCCTTTACTACACAGTTGCTCTCCAGCAGATCTGCCCTCACCTGTACTGTACTGGCGCAGGGAGTTGTTCCTCCTCAGATGCAGGACTCTACATTTGCCCTGCTTGAACTTCATGAGGTTCCCTTCTGCCCAGCTCTCCAGGTCACACTGGATATCAGCACAGCCTGAGGGGCTGTCAGCCACTCCTCCTAGTTTGGCGTCAAACTGGCTAAGGGTCTAATCTATCCCTTCACCCAGGTCATTGATGAAGGTGTGGAAAAGGACCGGACTCAGTACTGATGCCTGGGGAACACCACATGTTAGGGATCTCCAAGGACCCTGCCACTGACCGCAACCCCCGGAGATCTATCTTCCAAAAAGTTCTCAACCCACCCCACTGCCCGCTCATCTAACATACGCTCCCCAAACTCATATATCAGGATGCTGTAGGAGATGGTGTTAAAAGCCTTGCTAATGTCAAGGAGAGCAATGTTTACCTTGATGTCAGCAAGGTAACCTCATCTGTCCATCCAGCCATGCCCATGTAGAAGGTTATCAGTCTAGTCAGACATGGCTTCCCTTTGGTGAATCCATGTTAACTACTTCTGTTAACCCTCTTTTCCTCCACATTCTTGGAGGCGATGCCAAGAATGAGATGTTCTATCACCTTTCCTGGGTGGCAAGTTCACTGCAAGATTTGTAACACGTAATAAAAACCTGAGTAGATTAGTACCTGATGCCCAGAACCTTAACTCAGCTGTTTCATCTACAGCCACAGAAATTCTCCATCCCATCTGCTGTGAAGACTTAAGATTTGCAATGCCAGGAATAACAGGGTTCAGTGGCCTTCCTCTCCTCTTTGGTTTCTAAGGCAACTGATAGCATTCGTTCCACACATCAGCTCTGTTCCAGTAATTGCAGCCCTGCCTCACAGTCTTGCTCCCGTATCCTCTTCTGCTGCAAGATGGCTTGAGCAGTACAAACCACAGCTGGCCACAGGAACCACCCCCACAGAAGCTTCCGGCTACCACAGTGCACCTGAAGAAAACATGCTGCACATTCCCAGGATGACAGTCAAGCTCGGTTTATGGTCCAGCAGTTACCCAAAGTGACAGAAACACAGGATGCCTGCCTTTATCCTCCCAAGCAAGCCAGCACAGAATCAGATAGCATCCCAGCAACATGGAGGTGGGAATGGACCTCTGGAGATCATCCAGTTCAATTACCCTGCTCCAGCAGGGCACCCACAGCAGCTTGCCCAGAAGCACAATGGAAGTTGGAAGCTCTCTAGAGGAGGCTCCAATCTCTCTGAGCAGCCTGCTCCAGGTCTCCAGCACTGAGCAGAGCCTGGCCCCATCCTCTTGTCCCCCACAGCCCCTTTAGCTTTTGCTAAGCATTGATCAGATCCCCTCTTAGGCTGCTCTTCCCCAAGCTCAACAGGCCCAGGGCTCTCAGCCTTAGCCCCTCACAGGCTCCAGGCCTTTCAGTATCTTTGCAGCCTCTGCTGCAAGCTGTTGTCCCAGCACTCCCAGGCCCTTCTTCTTAGTGCTGCTTTGCAGCAGGTCCCCCCTCACCTGTCTTGGTGCGGGACCTTGTGTTTGCCTTGGTTGAAGTTCGCCATGTTCCCCCCTCCCCATCCAGCCATCCAGCTGCACCCGTGGAGGTAATGCAGAATAAAGAACAGCCTTATTTTCGCACGCCCACGGCTGCAGCCCGGCCCAAGCGACGGGCAGTCCGCAGAGGTCCCAACCAGCCCCGGCCCGGCCGCCAAGCACCACGGCCGAGGCGCCCCGCGACGCTTTCTCGCCCTCCTTCATCCATGCAAAGACCTGGCCCGGCCCAACTCTGTTCCCCCCAGTGTGGTAAAAAGCATTCATTCGTGTCAATATAAAAAAAATTAGTAAAGAGCTAGGGAAAATGCATAAGTGGATTTGGGGCACTCACTGGAATGTGCTGTTACTGTACCATTCCCCAAGAAAAACAAACAAAGCCAGGGGAACCAGAGCAGAGCTGCAGGATGCAAAGTCTTGGCCTGGAGCTGATACAAGAAAATTAGAGTTACACATTTCTGGGAATGTCAGTAGGAGCCAGACTTGTGATAAGACAAGTCCACAGGCCTGCGGGTGGCTTAAGGCGGGGAGATGGTGAGAGACGGTGATATGCCAACTTGAGAGGGGCCGGAACTGGAATGAAGAATGGGAAAATACCTATGTTAATGAAAGGGTATTTGTAGTGCGCCACTAGAATGTGCTCTGACCGAAACAATCCAAAGAGACAATAGGCAGAGCATTCTGCCAATACACAAAATTAAGGAGTCTACAAGTCCCTTCCTGAGATGACAGCAAAAAGTAAAGATTGACACCAAGATGACAGCAAAAAGGTGAAGACTGACACCGGATTCACTGATAAGACATTTTAATTGAAAAACCACCAGGGGGGGAAGATAGAAGACCTAAGAACCAGTATAAAAATGGCTGTAACTTTGTTCGTGGTGTGCAGGATTGATGGAGTGATCCTGCCTGCACCCAGCGCTGTTTCGCTTGCTATCCTATAAAAGAAATGAGCTTTTAAAATAAAATCTCTGGCTCATTTACTACACCAGGGCAAGCACTCAGTTCCGGCTACTCACCATAGAATCGCAGGCTATCAGCACTACATGGGGCCGAGGCAGGTCCTCTAGTGCAAGGAGCCGGGGCCGCGCCGCCACCCGAGGCGCGGCGGCCATGAGGAGCAGGAGCAGGAGCA
>VWZI01010226.1:55012-67683 GCA_013396835.1 Psilopogon haemacephalus
ATATTACTATAATAAAGTAATATTACTATAATCAAGGCGCCAGTTTTTAGAATTTATTTAGGCAGGGGCTTTCCCTAGCTTAGGAGGGGTGGTTTGTTTTTTTTTTTCGTTTGGTTTTTGTTTTTGTTTTTTTACATTTTAATGATATTATAATTTGGATAAAAAGCTGACTGGATGGCCAGACCCAAAGAGTGCTGCAGAATGGAGCTAAAGGTGGCTGGCACCCCTGCACCAGTGCTGTGTCCCCCCCAGGGCTCAGTGCTGGGGGCTTGCCTCCTTCTCATCTTCATCGATGATCCGGGTGAGGGCAGTGAGGCTCCCTCAGCCAGTCTGCAGGTGACACCAAGCTGGGTGGCTATGTCCATCTGCTAGAAGGTAGGGAGGCTTTGCAGGAGCGTGTCAGGCAGGTCAGACCCAAGGCTCATTGCATGACACTCATCAGGGCCAAGTGCCAGGTCCTGCACCAGGGTCACAACAACCCCATGGTGAGCTACAGACCTGGGGCTGCGTGGTTGGAAAGCTGCAGCTCTGAGAGGGATATGAGGGTGTTGGTTGGCAGTCACTGAACATGAGCCAGCAGCGCCCAGGTGGCCAGGACGGCAGTGGCATCCTGGCCTGGGTTAGGAGCAGGGTGGGCAGCAGGGACAGGCAGGAGATCATCCCCCTGTGTGCAGCACTGCTGAGGTCACACCTCAAGTGTTGTGTTCAGCTGTGGGCCCCACACTGCAGGAAGGGCATTGAGGGGCTTAAGTCTGTCCAGAGAAGAGCAACAAGGCTGGAGAAGGGCCTGGAGCACCTGGGTTGTGAGGAGGGGCTGAGGGGGCTGGGGGTGCTCAGTCTGGAGAAGAGGAGGCTGAAGGGAGGCCTCACTGCTCTCTACAGCTCCCCAAAGGGAGGCCAGAGGGAGGAGGGGGCAGCCTCTGCTGCTTGATGGCAAGCAAACTTGAACAGAGGAAATGGTTCCAAGCTGCCCCAGAGGAGGTTCAGACTGTATGCTGGGAAATATTTCTTCACATAGAGGGTCCTCAAACATTGGAGTGCTGGAGTCATCATCCCTGGAGGTGTTTAAGCAGCCCATGGAGCTTGCAATTAGGCACATGGTTTGGTGTTGACCCTGCAGTGCTGAGTCAAAGGATGGACTGAATGAGCTTGGAGGTCTCTTCCAACCAGATATTTTCTGTGACAATGAGGTAGGTTCAACATCAAAGCACCAGTTGCTGAAAATTATTTGGGTAGGGGACTTCTTCAGCTAAGAGGGGTGGGTTTCTTCACATTTTGAAGATTTTATGATGAGGTAAGTTCAACATCAAGACACCAACTTGTGGAATTTATTTAGACAGAGGGGTTTCTCTAGCTAGGAGGGGTCTGCCTCACATTATAATCACAGAATGATAGAGTATCTTGAGTTGGAAGAGGTCCTAAAGATCATCTGGTTCCATCCCACTGGCAATGGGCAGAAACAAATTGCATCAGATTGGAAGAGACCACCAAAGCTCATCTTACCCAACATCCCTGCAGTCAGTTGTGACACCTCCAACTAGAGCAGCCTGTCCAGGGCCACATCAGTTCTGAGGCTTCTCATACAGCCTTCCAGGAAATTAGGCATCCACAACATCTCTGGCTAAATAATGATATTATAAAGGGATCATGATACTGTAATGAGGTAAATCCAACATCATGGAGCCAGTTTGTGGAACTTACTTACTTGGGTAGCGGCCCTCTCAAGCTAAGAGGGGTAGGCGATGGCATTATAATAATATTATAACTTAAACACGAGGGCGCCAGTTTGTGGGATTTATTTGGACAGAGAGAAGTGTGTCTTTGTAGTATAAAGAGGCAATTTTAACATCATGGCACCAGTGTGGAGTACTTTGCTGACTTTACCAAACCCTCGAGAATGCAGGTCCAGTGTTGTGGGAATCTCCAACAGATTGTAGAACCATAGTATTGTTTTGTTTGGAAAAGACCTATGAAATCATGTACAACCATGAACCTAAGATTACCATGGACATTAAACTATGCCCACAAGTGCTATGTCCATATGTTCCCCTGGAACCTCAGTATACTCTTATCTTAAGGTAGAGGCTGTTAGCCTAAGTTCACCAATTTTTCTTCCTGACATTATTTTGTCTTAAGGTAGACAAAGTCACCCTCATTTTAAAATGGTTAGACCTCTAGTCTGGTTGGCTCAGGAGAATTATCATGGGGTTCAACAAGGCACCTCTAGTGGTTGCCTAAGGAGAACATTACAGAGTTCAACAAGGCAAAAGGCAAGGTCTTGCACCAAATCAGGACAACCCTAGATATCAGTTGTGGCTGAGGATCACTAGATTGAGAGCAGCCCTGCAGGGAAGGATTTGGGATGCTGGGGGTGAGAAACTCGTCAGGAGACAGAAATGGGCACTGGCAGCACAGAAGACCAAGGGCGGCCTGGGCTGCATCCAAAGCAGTGTGGCCAGAGGTGGAGAGAGGGGATCCTGCCCCACTGCTCTGCTCTGCTCAGACCTCACCTGCAGGGCTGTGTCCAGCTGTGGGGCCACCAGCACAAAGGAGACCTGCAGTTGCTGGAGAGAGACCCGGGAAGGCCACCAAGCTGCTCAGAGGGCTGCACAACCTCTGCTGTTGGAGAGTTGGGGAAGGCTGCATGGAGAGCTTAGAGCTGCTTTTCAATAGCTGCAGGAGACCTCCAGGCGGGCTGGGGAGGAACTGTTGAGAGGGATCTGTGGGGACAGGCCGAGGGGCATTAGTTTTGAAGCGGAGCAGGGCAGAGTCAGGTTGGAGGAAGCTGTACACAGTGAGGGTGGGGAGAGCCTGGCACAGGCTGCCTAGGGAGGTGGTGGAGGCTCCCTCTCCGGAGACATTGAAGGTCAGTTTGGATGTGTGCCTGTGCAGCCTGCTGTGGCTGGAGTTGTCCCTGCCGAGTGCAGAGGGGCTGGAGAAGATGCCCGCGGAGGGTCCCTTCCAAGGCGCAGCGCTCTGTGACCGCCAGCGCGGCAGGCGGCGGTAGCGCTGCCCTCGCGCCACAGCTCCCAGGCTGCCCTGCGCCGGCCGTTCTCGCGTCTCCCATTGTCCGGAAGCAGGATGGCGGCTGGCGGGGGCGCGCCGCGGCGCTGAGGCTCCTCACGCATGCGCACGGGCAGCGAGCTGTCGTGGCGCCGGCGGCGGCGGGGAAGGTAAAAGCTGGGTTGTGGGAGCCCGGGGTGGTGGCTGGTTGTCGTCCGTTGTGTTTTGTCCATTCTGTGTCTTTCCGCACCGGGCACCTTTGGAGGAGCTGCCAGCCTGGAACCGCTTTTCCCCTTGCGGCCCTGAGGCACCGGACACCGCCCACGGCCCGCCCGGGTTTGCCTCGCTCCGAGACAAGGTTGCGGAGCTTTCTTCCTCCGAGGTGCTCGAGTTTGCTCTGGCCTGGTCTGTTTTCTATCTGTAGTTGAAAGCGGATCTCAGGGGTTATCAGCGGAGTGTTTGTGAGGACTCCGTGCCCCCTTGTGAGGGAGTTTATCTGTTGAGCAACGCGAGTCTTGGCAGATTCGTTTAGTTTTTTTGTAGGCTCTCAGAGAAAATCTGCTCTCTTCCTTCGTACTTTTGTTCACCCTTAGTAAAGCTCTTCACCCGGTGTGCAGACGCCGCGTCGAGGTATTTGTATTTTTGCTCATGAGAAAGGGGCGCCAGGCGCCTCGCAGCACCCAGCAGCGCAGTCACACCATGTTTGTGTCAGCACAGGGCACCCGATTGCTTATTCACCTTTTCCTGACCCACCCTGCAGCACTGATGTATCTGCCCTCTAATGCTTAAATCAGTTTAGGGAGGCTCTGTAATGAGCAGGATCATGTTTTACCTCAGGTATGTGTATTTTAGCATTAGAATTTGCCAAGGTTAGGTCAGGATGCCCTGTTGAATAACCCCAGCCCCCTTCAGCCTGTCCTTGTAGCAGAGGTGCTCCAATCCCCTGATCGTTTTTGTGGCATTAAACACATCTTTTTAATCGGAACTAATTTTATGGGTTTTTTTCCTTCGTAGCCACAATGTCAAACAAGGAGGTGAAGGCTGCACTGAAGAGCGCTAGAGAAGCAATACAAAATAAAGATTATAAGGAAGCCTTAAAACATTGCAAAGTAATTATATTTTCAAGTTTTGTTTTTTTTTGGTGTGCATTTTGTTTGCTGTTCCCATACCCCTGCAGCTGTATGGTTTTGCAGAATGTGGAGTGTGTTATTGACTTAATCGCTGAGATTGGTTTTCACTGATCATTCATGTTGCCTTAAGGCAACTAACTTTATTCCTGCCTAAAAGCTTTCCTTTGCTCCTCTTGCTTTTACTTTTGTTTATGTGGTGGACAAGAATATTAAGTCTAGAATTATAAAAAATGTGTTGCTAATCCAGAACTGCAGATATGGCCGCTGTTAGAAAAGTCCCGATGTGAAGCATTCTCTTGTATGAAAAGCTGAAGTCTTAGCCTTTATCTAAAAATTACTTCTGATATTAGCAGACAGAATAATTCACCAAAGTGCAGTGCTGAAACACAGTACATGGACCTGTAAGATGTATTTCACTCATCAGTTTCACTTAAAATTGTGTATTTCTAGGCAGTATTGAAGCAAGAGAAAACTAACTACAATGCTTGGGTGTTTATTGGCCTGTCAGCTGCTGAGTTAGAGCAGCCTGATCAGGCCAAAGGAGCATACAAGAAGGCTATTGAATATGAACCAAACCAGTTACTGGCATGGCAGGTATGTGAATATCCATGTTAATTTCCCCTCTACTCCGAGAAGTCTTATTTTGGAGTTAAGTATAGGAACAGACAATGTGTTTTCTTCAGGCTCATAGTTCTGCTGAAGCTTCAGATTAGCTGAGGTTTGTATTGTGTCCCAAGTAAAGCCACCAGATGGTGCATGTGTAGCAGGGTGAACTTTAGTTTCTAATTACCTTTAAGCTTGTATTTCTCATGTGACCAGAGATCAGTGAAACATCAACTGTATACCTAAATTATCTGTGCTGAGGAATTTCCTGGAAACGTTTCACAGTGTTTCTCTGATAGGAAAGAAACTGGTTTTACTTTGAAATTTCTTTTTAAAGCTCCCAGCATGTTGCAGGTTGTTAATGAATTTTATGGTTGCTACTTAAAAGCAATAATACACATTTAAAATAGCTGCTGTGTGTAGGACCGCTTGTAACTCTATATGATTACAACACCCTGTTACTTGGAGACTTGTGAGGCATAAAGTTGCACGTTAGGTTCGTCTGATGCCAACATCGGGTAGTTTTCTATGGTAGTAAGGTTCTTTAGTATTTTTAATATAAATACCTTTTCAAATTATTACTATTAATGCCAGGAAACAAGGTGTATTGAAACCAGGTTTTGATTTTGTCTTACGACATGTTGTTATGCTTGGATGTAGGTCTTTCATCATATGCCTTGGTGTGCTTTGTACGTTGCCTGTTATGTAGATGGGTTGATGTTACATATGCACCTCTGCTATGCAGAGAGGGTGAAGGAGCTGGGGTTGTTCAACCTGGAGAAGAGAAGACTCCAGGGGGACCTTAAAGCTGCCTTCCAGTATCTGAAAAGATCCTCCAGGAGGGCTGCATAGGGACTTTCTCGAGGCTGTCTAGAGACAGGACAAGGGAGAGTGGTTTGAAGCTGACAGCGAAAAGGGTTAGACTGGAGCTTAGGAAGAAGTTCTTTGATATGAGGCTTGAGGGACTGTGGAATAGGTTGCCCAAGAACACTGTGGATGCCTCCTGCCTGGCCATATTCGAGGCTGGATTGGATGAGGCCTTGAGCAGCTGAGGCTAGCTGAGAGGTATCCCTGCCCATAGTGGCCAGATTGGAGTAGATGATCTCTGAGGTCCTTTGCAACCTAACCCATTCTGTAATTCTATGATACAAGTTTCAAGTAGTTGTTGGTATGACTTAAGAAAGTGAGGAAAGCTTTTAGTTTAAATTGATTCAGAGAGAATCAGTATAGGTTCTGCCCAGAAATTACTGCATTATCACTTGACCCCCGTGGAAGGCAATGAAATTACATTTGTAGGCAGTGCTTGCAGTGCTCTCCTAACTGTTAATGCAAAATATTTATAATATTTCTTTTTAAAGGGTTTAGCAAATCTTTATGAGAAATCCAACCAAACAGACTGCAGAGGAGACTTGGCAGAAGTTTACCAGAAGCTCTTGGAACTTTACAAGAGGTAAAAGATAATGAAGGCCATAATTCACTCTGAGGTTTCTCATTCAGTGAATGCCATGGCTACAGGCAGGATACAGGATAAGCTTTTCAGGTTTTAAAGCCTTATTACATCAGTCACTGAGCACTTGTTACTAAGGTTTCCTCTACCTGTAGAAGTTTTATTGATCCTGTCCCTTTTAGTAGGGCAAAAACTCTGGAAATAATTGTACTTAAGGTGAGTAGTTTAGAGAATTCTTTGTTATTCTGTGTTTTTTGTCTGACCTGACTGCCTTGAAGCATTTAGCTCTGACAGTTCATTTTCTGCATTAATAACTCTGCTTGTTTATCACTGCTTTAACATCACACAATAAATGTTATATGATTCATGTAGGTCAAGTTCTAAACAAATCAAATGTCTCTGTGGATGCCTGTGGTGTTCAGTTTGGGTTTTTTAAATATGAAAGTTTTGCAAAAAGAAAAGTGTAATCCTGCAAGCTTCTTGTGGTTTTTGTGTGTGTGTGGTTTTGTTTGTTTGGTTTGGTTTTGAAGGTTTGTTTAGCTGTTTTCTTTGTTTTGCTTTAGTGTTCAGGGTTTTTTTTTGGGGGGGGTGTTTTGGTGTTTTTTTCTTTTTTAATTTGTTGGTTGTATTTGTGGTTGTTGGGATTTTTAGTATTTTTTTTTTTCTCACAGAAGCAGTGAGTGAAACTTTCAGGGTGGTCTGTTGTATTTATCCTAAATATTTGGCAGCTGAACCCACTAAAAAAAAAAAAAATCAGAATTTGAAAAAAAAATTCTGCTGCTTTGTGGAAACTCTAGCTTGTCTGTGTGGAATTTTCTGATTTTCTTTCTTTCTGCTTTTTCCAGTAGTGACAAGCAGAAATGGTGTGATGTATGTAACAAGCTTGCAGAGCTCTATCACCAAGAAAAGAAATACTTAGAGGTAGGTTGGGTACTTTCTCTTTCCTACCAGGAAATTTCCTTCTGATCAGAACTAATTACTTTTTGTCAAAGAAAAAGTATTTTGGCCCTCTTATTGTCTCCTTGTGAACCACAACCAGGAATACTTATTTTAACTATATTATTTTCTTTTCCACTGTGTAAGACTTGGATGCAATCTGTTAAACTGATAAAACTTCTCAAAGAATTAGAGTGTGAGCTGGAAGACTGGAACATAGTTTCTCTGTTTTAGTTTTAGAAGTTTATTTTAGAAGTTCAGCGTTATCCCAAAATCACATTTACAGGCAGTATCTAGAAGTCAGGCATCCTTTACCTAGTTTCACCAGATCTGGGTATGTGATAGGCCTCTAGGTATGTGATGAGCCCTTCACTGGTGTGGTGATGCCTTCCTAGATTCTCTTGGTCTTCACAGAATTAAACTGTAGTTAGCTTTGGGTCCCACAGTACAAGAAGGATGTTGATGTGCTGGAGCAACAAAGGGCAACAAAGCGCAACAAAGCTGGTGAAGGGTCTGGAGAAGAGGGCTGGTAAGGAGCAGATGAGGGAACTGAGATGATACAGTCTGGAGAAGAGGAGACTGAGAGGGGGCCTCAATGATCTCTACAGCTCCCTGAAAGGAGACTGGACCCAGGTGTGGGTCAGTCTCTTCTCTCAAGGAACAAGTGATAAGACAACAGGAAGTGGCTGGAAATTGCCAGTAGAGGTTTAGGTTGGATATGAGGAACAATTTCTGTGCTGCAAGAGTGCTCAGGGGTTGGAACAGGGAGGTGCTCAGGGAAGTGGTAGAGTCCTTATCCCTGAAGGTGTTCCAGAAACGTGTGGCCATGGCACTTGGGGACATGGTTTAATGTCCATGTTGGTGCTGGGTGGAAAGGTTCAGTTGATGATCTTAAGGGTCTCTTCCAGCCCAAATGACTCTGACTTGTGCAAGAGGGTAAGGTGGAATTTGTACAGAGGCTGAACTCAAGTGCATGTGTGTTGCTGCTGCATTCCATGCACAAGGACAAAGTCACACAAAACTGCTCCAGGGAATCGAAGCTTCAGCACACCTAGCACTCCCAAAGTCCAGGTCAGCAGGACCATTGCAGAATTGCTTCTGTCAGTTTACCATGAGGTGGAGCAGTTAAACCCCTGAATGTTTCCACAGCAATGCTTCAGTGCCTGTAATAATGTTACGAGGTCCATACCTTTGCAGTTATGCTGTCAGCTTCTCCTTTGCTCTTTAAGAAATCTGCTTTCTTAGCAAGTGGTGCATTGTCTTACTAGGTGTCACCTTCTCCCATCTCCTCCAATGATGGAGAATGAAAGATAATGTGTATTGCTTAGCATTAGGCTCAAGACTAAACGTTACCTCCAAAGCCTCTTGGTATACAGGTGTCTGAAACTGAAACAGTTTAGCAAATGAAGGCAGACTTGCTCCACGAGCAACAGAAAGCCACAAGTTAGGCTTCAGGGTCCTGTTTTTTCTTCAGTTCCACTGAGTTTTCCACACTGGAATTTCAGCATGGACTACTGCTGTTCTTGTCCTTCTGTTCATAGTGCTATAAGTGCAACAAGGCTTCCATTTTTCTTTCAGAGTTTGTCAGATGATTCTTTAGTTCTACTGTTGATTTCCTCCAGAAATCAGAGTCACAATTCACAACCCATTGCTCTCCACAGCTCCCTGAAAGGAAGCTGGAGTGAGATGGAGGTTGGTCTCTTCTACCTAGTCTCAGGTGATAGGAGGAGAGGAAATGGCCTGAAACTGTGCCAGGGGAGGGTTAGGTTGGCCATGAGGAAAAATTTCTGTACTGCCAGAGTGGTCAGGGATTGAAACAGGCTATCCAGGGAGGTGGTGGAGTCCCCATGCCTCGTAGTATTCCAGAAACATGTGGCCATGGCACTTGGGAACGTGGTTTTGTGGTCATGGTAGTGGTTGAACTCTTAAGAGGTCTTCTCCAACAAGAACAATTCTATGGTTCTATACTCTTGAATGTTACCTCATTGATTCTACCTTGGAAGGTGGACAGACCCCACACAGTGCATTGGGACTTGTTATTGCTGTAATTTAAAATCAGGTAAATCTGGGCTGTCACTTTAAATGTTGCTCTGTGGCTGCATTACAGGTGGCTGAATTATGGCAGAAGCTCATTGAGATGAAACAGGAAGAAGGTGCAGAAAAGGCAGAGCTTCATCAGCTTTGGAAGAAGAAGATCCAGTTCCTGAAGGACAGTACACAGGACCAGGATAACAAGACTGAGCAGCTGGTAATGTTTCTCATCCCTGTCTCTGTAGATACATGCACATATAGGACATTGAGGTGTTGGAGTGTGTCCAAAGAAGGTCAGTAAAGCTGGTGAAGGCTTTAGAAGAACAGCTGGGGGACCTGGGATTGTTCAGCCTGGAGAAGAGAAGGCTGAGGGGTGATCTCAGTGGTCTCTGCAACCCCCTGAAAGTAGGTTGGAGCCAGGTAGGGGTTGGTCTCTTCTTCTTACTATCAGGTGACAGGAGAGGAAATGGCCTGAAACTGTACCCTGTAGGCTTAGGTTGACCATGAAGAAGAATTTCTGTGCTGCAAGAGTGGTCAGGGATTGGAACAGGGTACCCAAGGAGATGGTGGAGTCACCATCCCTGGAAGTATTTGAGTCATGTAGATGTGGTGCTGAGGGACATGGTTTGGCCAAGGACTTGTCAGTGTTTGACTAATGATTGGACTCAATGATCTTCAAGGTCTTTTGCAATTCTAGTTGGCTCTGTGATGTTTGCAGTGCAACTGAACATTCAAGGAACCCTGAAAAACCATGCAAACCCTGTGCCTGTTTGTCTTCTGAATGCTCAGTGGTTCTAAACTCCCCAGGAAAAGATGGGTGGTTTTACCTTCTGACAGAAACAGAGGGTACAGCAGTTTGAGGTGGCTTTAGTTAGAAAAAGGCACATAAATCATAGAATCATAGAATGGTTTAGGTTGGAAGAGACTTCAAAGATCATCCAGTTCCAACCCCCTGCCATAGGAAGGGACACCTCCCACTAGATCAGGACGCTCAAGACCTCATCCAGCCTGGCCTTGAACACCTCCAGGGAGGGAGCAGCCAGAACCTCCCTGGGCAACCTGTTCCAGTGCCTTGTCACCCTCACTGTGAAGAACTTCCTCCTAACATCCCCTTTAAATCTCCCCACTGCCAATTTGAACCCATTCCCCCATGTCCTGTCGTTACAAGACCTTGTGAACAGTCCCTCCCCAGCCTTTCTATAGGCCCCCTTCAGATACTGGAAGGTTGCTATAAGGTCTCCTCGAAGCCTTCTCTTTTTCAGGCTGAAAAGTCCCAGCTCCCTCAGCCTGTTCTCATAGCAGAGGTGCTCCAGCCCTCTGATTTTCATGGCCCTCCTTTTTTTTTTTTTTTTTTTTTAAGCCCAAGCAGTAATCTTTGAACTCTTCCGTCAGCTGTCTGCTGAGCTCTTCAGGCGCCTGTATTTGCCCTGTTGTATTGTCCTACCTCTGCATCTTACAAAAGCATCACTCATAAGCTTTGATAATGGGGTGGATGCTGGGTGCCCACCAAAGCTGCTTGTCTCAGCCTGCTCCTCAAGTGGACAGGGGAGAAAAGACAAAATGGAAGACTCACTCAGCAGTTGCTGTCATGGGCAAACTAGATTTGACTTGAGGAAATTAATTTAATTTATTAACAATCAAATGAGAGCAGAGTCATGAGAAATAAGAACTGAGACTTAAAACACACCCCCACCATCTCTTCTCAGGCTTAACTTTCCTCCCAGTGCACATGGACAGGGGATGGAGTTTGTGATGAGTTCATCTACTGCCCCTTCCTCCTTGGGGAGGACTGCTCACACTTTTCTCTGATCAAGTGTGGGGTCCATCCAGCAGGAACAGTCCTCCAAACTTCTCAAGTGTAAGTCCTTTCCATGGGCTGCACAAACTCCTTCAGCACTGGTCCTCCCTGGAGTCATGAGTCCTGCCAGCAAACCTCCTTCAGCAAGGGCTCCTCTCTCTGTGAATCCACAAGTACTGCCAGGGCCCAGCTCCAGCATGAACTTTGCACAGGGTCACAGCCTCCTTCAGACATTGACCTGCTCTGGTGTCTGTCACAGGCTGAAGGTGGATATCTTCTCAGCTGTGAGCCTCCATGGGCTGCAGGGGGACAGCTGCCTTACCATGGTCTTAATGACAGGCTGCAGGGAATCTCTTTTTCAGTACCTGGAGCACCTCCTCTCCTTCATCTTCACTGACCTTGGTGTCCACAGTCTTGCTGTTTGTCACACAGTCTCTCTTCTCACCAGAAGCAGTTGCCTTTACAACGTTTGTCCTCCCTTCTTAAATATATTGTCCAAGAGGTGCTATCACCATGGGTGCAGCTTGGCCAGTGGTGAGTCTGTCTTGGAGGTGGCTGGCATTGGCTCAGTCAGACATTGGGGAAGCTTGTAGCAGCTTTTCACAGAACCCACCTCTGGAGAGCCCTCTGCTCCCAAGCTTTGCCAAGGAGACCCAATGCACAGTCCCTGCTTAGCTCCAGGGTGAAGTAGTAAACTTTGTGCTGTTTTTCCATTTCTCTGTACCTGGTGCTTAGCCTAGCCAGTGGTGTTTTGCTTCAGATTTTGAGATCTTTTCCTATAAATTTTAAGCTCTCACTTTTTAGGACAATGCCAAAGCTAACTGGAGCAAATAGAATAGTCTTGAAGTCTACTGATCCTGTGTTCTCTGTGCCCAAAGATAAAATTAGCTGATTTACCAGATGAGCTTCCATCAACAGGAAGGCTGAAATCTCTCATCTCCAATCTGGTTGATTGCAGTGCTCCTGAAAGTTTGAAAATAGAAATTGAAATAATTTTAGGCAGCAGTAAATTGAACCTGGATCTCTGCGTTTTGAGAAGGCAAGTGCTGTAACTTGTGAGCTTTGATAGCAAAGACGTGCTGCAGGCAGATGTTTAAAGAATAAACCCAAAATGTTGCATAAATACCAGGAATGAATTACCCATGCAGATCGACAGCTTTATTTTACTGCAATTTTGGGTAAAGCACCTGAACTTGTAAGGTTGTGGTGTTGAAGGCAATGTCCCATGTAGTATTTGTAGGAAGCTGTGAGTGTCTTTTTTTGGGTATCCTGCACTGCCTGGTGCTTGTGTTGTCTGAAATGTGGGGAGTCAAGGAATAAAAAATTGTATTTCTAGGGTAGGGTCAAGAACTGGCTGGAGGGCTGGGCCCAGAGAGTGGTGGTGAATGGTGCCACATCCAGTTGGTGACCAGTTCCTAGTGGTGTGCACCAGGGATCAGTGCAGGATCACCAATCCTGTTCAGCATCTTTATTGATGATCTGGATGAGGGGATTGAGTCCAGCATCAGTAAGTTTGCAGAGGACACCAAGTTAGGAGCAGGTGTGGATCTGTTGGAGGGTAGGAGGGCCCTGTAGAAGGACCTGGACAGGCTGGATGAGCAGAGGCCAATGGGATGAGATTTAACAAGGCTAAGTGTAGGATTCTACACTTTGGCCACAACAACCCCAGGCAGTGCTACAGGCTGGGGACAGAGTGGCTGGGGAGGAGCCAGGCAGAAAGGGG
>VWZI01010226.1:67799-100559 GCA_013396835.1 Psilopogon haemacephalus
AGTGTGGCCAGCAGGACAAGGGAGGTTATTCTTCCACTGTACTTGGCACTGGTCAGGCCACATCTTGAGTGCTGTGTCCAGTTCTGGTCCCCTCAATTCAAGAGAGCTATTGCGGTACTGGAACGTGTCCAGAGAAGGGTGACAGAGCTGGTGAGGGGCCTGGAGCACAGCCCTATGAGGAGAGGCTGAGGGAGCTGGGGTTTAACCTAGAGCGGGGGAGGCTCAAGTGTGACCTCATTGCTGCCTACAACTGCCTGAAGGGAGGTTGTAGCCAGGTGGGTTTTGTCTCTTCTCCTGGACAACCAGAAACAGAACAAGGGGACACAGTTTCAAGTTGTACCAGGGTAGGTGTAGGCTGGATATTAGGAGGAAGTTCTTCCCAGAGAGAGTGATTTGCCATTGGAATGGGCTGCCCAGGGAGGTGCTGGAGTCACCATCTCTGGAGGTGTTGAAGAAAAGACTGGATGGGGCACTTAGTGCCATGGTCTCGTTGATTGGAGAGGGCTGGGTGATAGGTTGGAGTGGATGATCTTGGAGGTCTCTTCCAACCTGGCTGACTCTATGATAAGGGAGGAGAGATGACAGCTAACCATAGGAGATGCTAAGTTTTGTGGTGCCAAGTCCCATTTGAATTAGGAGTAGGCATGAGGGATTTGTGTTCTTACAGATCTTGCCTTTGTTATGTGCTTCACAGAGTTACACAGTACATTGGCTTGGAAGGGACCCTCAAAGGTCATCTTACATAAGTCCCCTGCAGGGAGCAGGGGCACCTCCAGCTAGAGTAGGTTGCTCAGGTCCACATCAAGTTTGGCCTTGCATGTCTCCAGGAATGGGGTTTTCACCACGCTTCTGGACAACATCTTCCCATGTTCTACCAATTTGATAGTGAGTAACTTCCTGCAAATATCCAACCTAAATCTCCTCTGCTTCTGTTTCAAACCATTGCTCCAATTTCAGACAATGAAGCTGCTTTGGCTGCAGTTTGAATACCACCACACCATGAGGAAGTGCTTTTGTGGCTTTGCTTATTCACAGCAGTAGTGAAAACTTTATGAGTAGGACCCAGATCATAACATGTAGGTATGGAAGAACTGGGAGGCATGTCCTGTGAGCAGCAGCTGAGGATTGTGTGTTGATCTGGTTTGGAGAAGAGAAGGCTGTAAGACCATACTGGTCTCTTGAGCTTCTTGTGGAGACATTGTGGAGAAGTAGATGCTAAGCTCCCATCCCTGGGATCCAGCAACAGGATTGTAGAATCACAAAATGGTTTGGGTTCGAAGGGACTTTGAAGCCAGCACCCTGCCATGGGCAGGGACACCTCCCACTAGCCCGGGTTGCTCAAGGTCTCATCCAGCCTGGCCTGGAACACCTCCAGGGAGGGGACATCCACAACCTCTCTGGGCAACCTGTGCCAGTGTTTCCCCACCCTCACTCAACAATTTCTTCCTCCTCTCCAGTCCCGATCTCCCCTCTCCCAGCTCAGACCTATTGTCCCTCAACTTGTCACTGCCAGCCCTTGTCCAAAGTCCCTCCCCAGCTTTCCTGGACCCCCTTCAGCTACTGCAAGGCTGCTATGAAGTCTCCCTGCAGCCTTCTCTTTTCCAGGCTCAACAGCTCCAGCTACCTCAGCCTGTCCCTGTATGTGATGTAAGTTGTGTAGGAGTTATTCAAAGCTGTACTGGAGGAGCTTCAGAAAGCTCAGTAGGAAGCATTTGTGTACCAAGAGGGTGGTCAAATCTTGGAACAGGCTTCCTGAGAGGTGGTTGATGCCTCAAGCTTGTCAGGGTTTGAGAAGCTTTTGAACAATGCCCTTAATAACATGTTTTAACTTTTGATCTTTAATAACTTGAAACTTCAGCTTTTGTCCATCCCTGAAGTGGTCAGGCAGTTGAACTGGATGCTTGTGGTAGGTCCCTTCCAGCTATACATTTTCCTCAAGTCATGGTTTGTGGCACTCAGTCATTGTTTCTTATTTCAGCTTTTGTCTGCATTTGAGCACGCACTGAACACTGCTGATGCTGTTCCAGGTGAGGACCATCAACGTCTCTACAAGGACTTTATTCAGTGTTTGACCAAGGTAAGGTTATATTTGTCTTTATCAGTCAAAAGACGTGACATTCCACATCTGACCCTTCACACCAATAATTATTTAACTTTTTCCTTTGAAGTTTCCTCATGAAGCAACTAAGTTGGAAAAGGCCTGTAAGGATATGATGGCTTTGTATCCTGCTGTCAGTTATCCTTTAGAAGTACTTTGCTTCCACTTCCTTCAGTCAGGTGAGTAGGACAGATTGAAACATTTTAGAGGCTTAAATCATGTTTTTTACAGTTAGTCTTGGGACCTTCTTTTTATCCTTCATGATCCAGTCCGAAGATTGGTTGACAGCCGGCTGAACATGAGCCAGCAGTGTTCCCAGATGGCATGGAAGGCCAATGGCATCTTGGCCTCTATCAGGAATGGTGTGGACAGCTGTGTGCAGCTCTGGGCCACTTACTGCAAAAGAGATTGAAGTGCTGGAGTGGGTCCAGAGGAGAGTGACAAGAGTGATGAGTGGGGTGGAGGGAAAGTCTGGTGAGGAACGACTGAGGGAACTGGGGATGTTCAGTCTTTCTACAACTGCCTAGAAGGAAGTTGTAGTTAAGTGGGGGTCAGACTCTTCTCCCAGGCAGCTAGTGACAGGACAAGAGGGCATGGCCTGAAGCTGTGCCAGGGAAGGTTTAGGCTGGATGTTAGGAAGCACTTCCTCACAGAAAGGGAATGCACTGCCCAGGGAGGTGGGGAAGTCACCATCACTGGAGGTCTTTCAGAAAAGATTGGATGTGACACAGTTTAGCTGATGTTGTGATGTTTGGTTATAGGCTGGACTTGATGACCTCAGAGGTCCTTTCCAGCCTCAGTGATTGTGTGGCCCTGCTTACTTTCATCTTACATTTTTTGGCAGTCTGGAAATGAGAAGAGGCACCATGACTTGCTCTTTCCTGGTCTGTCACTGAATGGTGACTGTAAATTGACAGAAAAATAGAGTTAAATCCAGCTCTGGTACTGCACAAAGTCACAGAGAATACCTGAAAAAAAAAAAAAAAATAAAAAGCAGCCCATTCAGATAAAGGATGGCTGGAAGAGGGAGTGGAGAGTGTTAGCCAGTGCCTTGAGGCTGAGGATGGGCTGTACTTCGGTTCTTCTTTCCAGAGAAAATTTCTCTTGACAAAGAAACCCCAAATATTTGTGCAGCTCTACAGGAGAATAGCTGGTGAACAGAGAATAAACAGATCTGCTTATGTGTATGGAGAAGGAAAGGACAATCTCTGAGAGGAAAACAATGGTATTTTCAGTAGTACAGGGATCTGAAAGTGTACAGCTGCTATTTTTAAGTAGTTCACTAAACAACATTGTGCTAATATTGGACACTTTCTCGGCATTTTAAGATTACTACATTTTGGTCTTTCATTTTATTGTTTAAGGCTTCAGAAGTTGACAGTATTTAAAGCAAGGAAAGGAAATCAGACAGAAAAATCCCTCGCTTTGTAATCACTTTCAGCTTAGGTAGAAGAATGCCTTTTCCAGTTCTCAAGGTAGACTTCATGGAGTAATGAGCAACATAAAACTTCTCATTGTGATTTGAAAGGATGAAGACAGGTGAGCCCCAGACTCCCATTTCCACATCAGAATGCTTCAGTGTTGAGAGAAGTATGCAGAAACTGATTCCCAAAGGAAAAAGAGCATCTGGTTGACACAGCTGTTTTGTAGCAGTGCTCTGACAATGTCTCACTATCCCATGGCCACTGGGTTTGGGTGGGGAGGATGTTGCTTAAGTTTTAAGAAGGGTGTTTTGTTTATATCTGAATCATTCCAGTTGCACCTTAACCTTTCATGTCCCAGATATGTGGGTTTGTAGCTGGGATGCTTTGTTAAGTCACCTTTACCAAATGCAAATCAAAGGCAGCCACAATAGTTTTAAAGAAAACAGCAGTTAAAAGACTGCTGCTGCTAATCACAGCAGCTGCTGTAAGCAAGGACTGCCAAGTCTGCCACTACAGCTAAACACAAGGCTAAAGAGTGAGTGGCATCAGTTAAAATAAATCCAAGGCATTTAATAAGGTATTTTCACAGCAAGGGTACCTCAGCAAGCTCATCATAGCTCATTTTGGGGTGCACATGGCCTGCTTTGAGGCAGAGCTTGACACAGACATTCAGCTAAGTAAAAAGTATGAGAAGGAATTTGTGTCTTAATAAGTAAGTGCACCCATAGTAATATAACAGGAGTAATTAAAAATTCAGGTTTCAGACTGACAGTTACGGGTTTTTTTGTTGGGTTTTGGTTTGTTTTTTTTTATGGGTCGGAGTGTTCAAAGTTCTGCTTGATTTGGGTTTGGGGTGGGTGACCAGGATGTAGTACCTGTGAAAAAGGTTTATTTAATGAATGCATTGCTCTGGGCTCAAAGAATAGGGGTCATATTTATATAGATAATGTATGCTGCTGTATTTTTTCGAACTTAAAAGTCAATTTCTTTTGCTGAAACCAGGTACTTTGTCAGAAGAGACTCTGGACTATTTCTCTAGGCTTTTGGACATGGATGCAAGCAGTGGTCTAGGCATCATTAGCTGTGGTGTCAAATGTCTGCAAGAAAAGAAATACAGTGAGGCCATAAAGAATCTTACTGAAGGTAAATGTGCAGTATGAGGTGTCAGCAATCTGTAACTTAAATGCCAGCTAGTTTCATGCTGGGTATCTTAGGAATCTTACATTTGCATTCTGCTTTGCCACTTCTGAGACCAGCTAGGCTTTGAAAGAACACTCAGCATTTTCTCTGGGCATTGATTTGTTTTCTAAATTCAGCTTTAAGTATAACAGCTCTGTCATTGCTGCTGTAGTCAGCTCTGCATTATTTTGGTGTGGTCAACCTTCAAATCTAACTGTATTTAATCTAACTGCTACTGGGGAAGTACCTGCAAGAAGGACATGGAACTGCTGGAGATAGTCCAGAGGAGACCACAAAGACAATCTAGAGGGCTGGAGAACCTGCCATATTCTGGAGGGCAGTCTGGAGGGCTTGAGAACCAGCACAGGCAGGGAGAGTTGGGGCTATTCAGCCTGGAGAAGAGAAGGCTCCAGGAGGACTTTAAAGCAGCCTTCCTGTACCTGAAGGAGAACTGGGGAGGGACTCTGGACAAGGGCTGGGAGTGACAGGACAAGAGACAATGGCTTTGAGCTGGGAGAGGGGAAATTTAGACTGGAGAAGAGGAAGAAATTCTTGGCAGTGAGGGTGGAGAGACACTGGCAGAGGTTGCCCAGAGAGGCCTTGAGCAACCTGGGCAACTCCTATAGCATGGGGGCTTGAAACTGGATGATCTTTGAGGTCTCTTCATTGAACCACAGAATGGTTTGGGTTGGAAGCAGTAAATACAGGCATGAAGGAATGTGGAGTTTACAAATTAAACCAAACTGTGTCTCCTCTAATCCAGTCATTGTATTTTGATACCTGAATGAGGATGACTTCCTGTGGAAGTGACATAATTTTAATACCTCTTTTAACACTTAGATTGGGTAAACGTATTTTGGTATATAAAGCTAAACACTGCAGGATTTATTTAGTCATTTATTATACCAGCCAAATTGCTATTTTACTGATCTATAGTTTATCTTGCTTTTAGTGAAGTGGCAAAGCTGTCTGCAGGTGGTTGGTGGTGGGGAAGAAAGGGCTGTCCATTCCATGTGCTGGCTGTTGGAAATTCAAAACAGCTGGTTTATTTATGTGTAATACTCTGTTCATGAAGGGCAGAATGCAAAGGGCAAGGCTTTTGGTATGATGTGTGTATAAGATGTGATTTGGAAGTAATGTCTTCCCCTGTAAGACGCTGTCTGCATTTGGCTTTGACGCTTCAGGAATGCCAGCAAAACAACTCTTCAGCAATTTTGGTTACTCTCTTCTGAGAACTTTATAAAGAGGTCTACGGGCTACTGAGGTTAATGTCTGATCAGAGGGAAGGACATTTCCTTTTTGAAACCAAAATACACCTTAAATGTTATAATATTTCCTCACTTTTTTTTCCCTTTTCTGTATATGTGATGTTAGATACAGAAGGAAGCCTATCCAAACCATATGTGCTTCTTAGTCTTTGTCTTGCTGCTTGGAGGCATCTGTGTCTAAACCAGTTTAAAATAAGATTCAAAGGAAGAGCTAACTGCAGGCTTTATTATCTGGTTGATGTGGTTTGGATGTCATTATATGGCAATGCAGCATCTGACAGCTGCAACATCTTTGTGGCAGGAGTGAGGGTTTTTTTTTGTTTTTAGAGCCTTTTTAAAAAAGTCCTGTTTCGTTAGGTCTGCAGAAGACCAGCCAGTGTCCAGCAGCATGGCATTATTTGGCAGAGGCATACATGAGAATTCACAGACATAGGGATGCTCTCCAGTCCTGCGATAAAGGTAATTGCTAACCAGAACTAGTAACCACAACACCACATTTTATAGCTCAGCCAACATGGCCTTTGCATGGTAGGTCTAAATTAGTAGCATCTCAGTGCTTGTGCTGGTGTCTCCTGCTTTGGATTACATCAATCTCATGAACCAGGCTTGGGGCAGCGTGCCTGGAAACTACCCAGCAGAGAAAGACCTGGGAGGGGTTGTTGACAGCACCTGAGAATGAGCCAGCATTGTGCCCAAGAAGGGCACCAGCATCCTGGCCTGAATCGGAAATACCGTGGCCAGCAGGACTAAGTCAGGGACTATCCTCCTGCAGTGGGCACTGGTGGGTTCAGTTGAGCAGTGGGTTTGGTTTTGGGCCACTCACTGCAAGAAAGGCAACTTGTTGAGTAATAAGCTTGTAAAGTTTGCTGCTGTTCAAATCAGACTGCAAAACGCCAAGAGTAGGTAGCTGGATGTTAAAATAATAAAATTCTATCATCTTCACTACAAAATCCTGCACTTGTGAGGAGAAATGTTCCACAAAGCTGTCCTGGGGTGTTGTGGGAGTTTTGGGAACAGTGGTGATCTCTATAGTTCTTTTTCTGTTTGGACTGGAGGAAGCTTTTCCCCTTGTCAACAGCTCTTCAGACTCTTGGAACTGCTGAGGGTCCTAGTCTTCGCTGGAAGAACCTTATCCTGCAGTTGAAAGCAGAGGCTTTGATTAAAACAGCTGATGCTGATGCTGCAGAAGAAGCCATTAAAGCACTTGAGCAGGTACGTTCACTGATGAAAATGCAGATTGAAAGAATTGTTGTTTTTTAAAGTGCTGTCATCAAGCTGTGCATTTCTTCCTTTTTACATATATGTGGTTGAGGCAGCTCCTACCAAGTATGGTGCCTTCCAGCTGCTCCTCCTTCCTCTGGTTTTGTTTTGATTTGGTGGTTTTGTTTTAGGCTTTCCAACAACTGTTTTTCATTCCCAATTCTAATTTTAGAAGCTGCCACTGGTCTTGCTCAGTGCTGCTGGGTTCTTGCTAGTTTTGTGGCTGCCTTTCATTTGAATTGTTACAACCCTTCATTGCCTTGTCATTAGTCATGAACAAGAGATAAAATCAGATGGTTAAGCTTTAATCAGAAATTGCTGTCTCTCTATTTCTGTCTCAGTTTAATTTTCTGTTTAGACTTCTGTACCTATGTCCTTGCTCTCTCCAGTCTTCTACCTGTTCTCCATCAAGAGTATTCTGCCCAAGGCTTCTCAAAACTAGTCTAAATGTTTTCTTGTCACTGTCTTCTACCTACTACCTACTTTTGACACCTTTAATTCCTTAATCAAGGGAGATAATAACTTGGCCCTGCCTTTTACCTTGTGTCTCTAGATTGTGGACGCAAACAGTGATCCAGTGGTTTTAGCTGTCAGGGGTCAGGCTTACCTAAAGAAAGGTTTAATGGATGAAGCTTCAAAGGTTAGTGCTGTGTTGTCATTCTTATCTGCTGAGCAGGACTCTTGGTTTCCTGAAGGGGTTAACCAGACAATGACACCCTTTTGCAGATTTCACAGGAGCTTCTGTTGTCCCACCCTGATCTGGCTGAGTCTCACGCTCTGGAGGGCTTCATCCATTACTCACAAAAGAACTATGAACAGGCAGAAAAAAGGTATATTTCTGTTATTTTGTTTTTCTTTCTTCTGACAGGAAAATGTGGGGGGAGAAAGAATGCCAGTGTTTGTCAGCTGGTGTGAATGTGTCTGATCTGTCCTGTGTTTGTTTTGTTTAGTTTTCTGAATGCTATTGAAAGAAAGCCTGAAAGTGCAGTGTACCATGAGCAGCTGGGGCTCACATACTGGTTCATGAGTGATGAGACAAGAAGAGACAAAGGAAAAGCCCTCACTCAGTTCTTGAAGGTAAAAGCTGCTCTAGATATTCTTGTGGAATTGGTGTTTTTTCTGTGTCAGAAACCAACTTGCAAGAGAAATTGACTGGAATAACAGACTGCAATGTCCTGCTTGTTAGAATTTGCAAGCCTCCAAAACCAACTTCAGCTGTGCAGAAAGGCACTGCAGGGAGCTGTGCATTTAACCTGGGATCTGTCTGGTTTGTTTTCCTGCCTCATGAGAAAAGGCTGAGAAACTTGGGGTTATTATTCTTGAGAATTACTGAATTGCTTTGGTTGGAAAAGACCTCTAAGATTGTTGAGTACAACCACAAGAGAAGTCTGAGAAGGGCTCTTATGAATGTTTAAAAATACCTGAAGAGAGGAGAGCAAGAAGGGGCCAGGCTCTTGTTAGTGGTGTCTTATGATAGGATGTGGGGTGATGGATACAAACTGGAACACATGAAGTTCTACCTCAACATGAGGAGAAACTTCTTTGGTGTGAAGTTGCTGGAGCCCTGGAGCAGGCTGCCCAGAGAGGTTGTGGAGTCTCCTTCTCTGGAAACTTTCAAAATCCATCTGGATGTGTTCCTGTGTGACCTCCTCTAGGTGATCCTGCTCTAACAGGGGCAGTTGGACTTGATGATCTCTGAAGGTCCCTGCCAACACCACCATCACATGATTCCTCTTTTCATTGAACTCTTTAGATGTCATTTTTCAGCCAAACATTGTGGTGATTCCCTCTATCCTCTCTCCTTGAGAGCTTTAAAGCCAAGGCTTCTAAATGACCAGTGTAGGTCTTTTGAAGACACTTGGAAACTGGGAGGGCAAAATTCAAATGTGTTGTTAAAGAAAAGAAGAAAAAGACTACGAAAACATTATGAGAATGGTGCCCTCATTGCCAGGAAGGCCAGTGGACTCCTGGGCTGCATGAGAAAGAGTGTGGCCAACAGGTCAAGGAAGGTTGTCCTCCCTCTCTTCTCTGCCCTGATGAAGCCACATCTGGAGTTCTGGCTTGCCCAGTTCAAGAAGGGCAAGGATGTGCGGGAGAGGGTACAACAAAGGGCTATAGAGGTGCTGAGTGGACTGGAACATCTCTATGAGAAGCAAAGGGTGAGAGAATTGCTGCTGTTTAGTCTGGAAAAAAGCAGCCTGAGGGGGATCTCCTCAATACTGATCAATACTTCAAGGGTAGGTGACAGGAGGGTGAGACCAGGCTTTGTGCAGTGGTGCCCAGTGACAGGACAAGGGAGAGGGGACACAAACTGGAACATCAGCAGCTCTATCTGAATAGGAGGAGGAACTTCTGTAATCAACTGGTGCTGGAGCCCTGGAGCAGGCTGCCCAGAGAGGCTCCATTTCTGGAAACATGTTCCTGTGTGACCTTCTCTAGGTGACCCTACCTTGGCAGGGGAGGTAGACTGGATGACCTGTGGGAGTCCCTTCCAGCTCCTCCCATTCTGTGATATTGTGAGTTTCAATGTCTGTACAAGGAAGTAAGTCTGTAGAACCCCACAATTTGTATTTTTTTTCCTGATCCTTGGAGCTTTGGTGGTTCTGAACCTTACTCTGAGCATGTGTGAATCCAAAATAATTCCTCTGATGTCATTAATCTCAGTTGGGAATATGACAGTGCACAAAGTAAGACCCTGGAGATTGTAAACTGATCACATAAGTTCATGATAGGTGTTGGCAACTCAGATCATTGCCTGATGCTGGCATTTCAGTAACAGTGGAGTAAGGAAATGCAGCTGAAGGGGTTCTAAGCTATTTGATGTAATTTGGGGTGTTTTGGTTTTTGGAGTTTTTTTGTTATTGTCAAAGCTGCTTTTGCTGTTTGGGTTGGTAGTTTTCTTAAATAGAAACAAATCTGCCAAGTGTACTTTGAAGGAAGTTTAAACTTTAGAAAAGACTGGAGTTCATTGTGATGAGTAGGGAGCAGAATAGGAAGTGGAGTGGTATGTGGTAAGGAATTGTTTTCTTCTATCATAATTTAATGCTTCATCTACAAAATGCCTTGTGCCATGAGGTTTGAAGCAGGTTCTGCAAACACTAAAGGTTAAGTAATCTCCAAAGTCTTAAAATAAAGGTTATCTGCTCTGACATACCATAAAAGGATCAGTTAATAAGCATAGATGAAGCAAGTAGTGTCCAGTGGAGTTGTCCCTCACTTCAAAGGCCTGTCCTGTGTTTTGCTCTTTCTCCTTCACAGGCTGCAAAACTGGACAGCAACTTGGGCAGTGCCTTTCGTTACATGGGCAACTACTACAGAGATGTGGCTGAGGACAAAAGCAGAGCTCGTGGTTGCTATAAGAAGGCTTTTGAGCTGGATGGAGCTGATGAGGAGTCTGGAACAGCAGCTGTAGATCTAAGCATGGAACTTGATGACATGGTATTGTACATCCAGGGCTTTGATTGCTGCTGGTTTGCTTTTCTGGCAATCTTGTCTTTGAGGAATCATCTTAGGTCTCCTCTGTGTTTGAGAAGATCTCAAAAAAATATATTCTGCCATTACTTAGCAGCAACGTTTCAGCAGTGTGCCTACTTCAGTTTTATGCTCCAATTCAAATTCGTTCTGTCTAGGGGGGAAGGGTAGAGGAACCAAGCACAACACTGTGATCATCACATGTGCGATTGAGATGAAGGATTTATCCAGTGGGGAGCGTGAAAAGAAAGTTACTTTTCTCCTTATGTTTAACTCATGTCCCTTCTTCATGCTGCTGCTTTCAGAAGAACACAAAATCATCAGAGCATTTAAAAGTTATTTCATTGTAGAAGAACTTCTTAGCCTAGGATATTACAATGCAGATGTAAGCCATACTTCAACAGGCTTAATTTGAACATCTGGAAGGCCAGTCAAAGCACATGACTTGCTGCACATCCAAGTATCCTTCTCTAGTTTTTGTTTGTTTGTTTGTTTGTTTTTTTAATAATAAAAAAAAATCACTCGTTGCCAAACTGCAGGAAGCTGCTGTCTATTGGCAAAGACAGGTAGGCAGGAAATAATCCTTTCTTCAGATGTGATAATTCCCTTCTCTATTCTGCCACTCAGCCTGCCAGCTTTCAACAGCCCTTGCAACATATCATGACAGTAATTAAAAGATCAGACATTTTAATGGTTTGCTACATTAGGAGTGTTCTTCTTTAACCATCACTTTGTTCTTTATGCAGAAATGTGTTTGCTAACCTGGCATTTTTGGTGTTCTGTTAGGACACTGCTCTGTCAGTCCTGAATGAGGTGACTGCAAAAGCAAGCACTGGTACAGCCAAATGGGCCTGGCTTCGTCGTGGGCTTTACTACCTGAGAATTGATCAGCCATCCAAAGCAGTAACTGAGTAAGAGAACTGAGGGGACGTTTGAAGTCATTGTCTGCAGATGTCCAACCCTGTCCAGCTCACTGTAGGGGGTTTAAACAAGATGACTGTGCATTCTGTCATTTTATGATAAATTCCAGTAAAACAGGTATTGTCATGTTCTGAAAATCAGTTAGCTGGTAGTAGGAGAGCTTGTGCTAAACCAGGGCAAATGGGTTTGAGCAAGCTGTGTCTGTCATCAGTCCCAGAATGAGCCCAGTGTGGTTAGCCTATGTGCTAACCAGCATAGGCTTGTGATTGACAAGCGTGAAACAGCACAGAGTAATGAGCCAGGACAAGGTGCAGTGTCACGACTTGATGTAAGCACTGCTGTGCTGTGCTCAAAGGTTCTGTATAATCACAGAATGGTTTGGGTGAGAAGGGACTTTAAAAATCATTCAGGTCCAAACCCCCTGCCATGGACAGGGACACTTCCCACTAGCCCATGTTGCTCAAGGCCCCATTCAGCCTGCCTTTGAACAGTGTCAGGCTTGGAGCCTCCACAGCTTCTTTGGGCAACCTATTCCTGTGCCTCACCACTCTTGTGGGCAAGGATTTCTTCCTCACTTCTGATCCATATCCAGCTTCTTCTATTTTCAAGCTATCACTCCAGATCCTGTCACTCCATGCCTTTGTAACAAGTCCCTCCCCAGCAATCCTGTAGTCTCATTCAAATCCTGAAAGGCTGCTCCGAGGTTTCTTCTCAAGACCTTACCTTCTCCAGGCAGAACAGGACAAACACTCCCAGCCTGGCCTCATAGCAGAGGTGCTGCAGCCCTCTGATAATATTTGTGGCCTCATGGACTCACTCCAACATTTCCATGTCCTTCTTGTGTATCCAGAGAACAGATAATGCATGGAAATAATTTGACATTGTTAAACTGTTTCACTTTTTACTCAAATTAATTTGTCTTGCTATCTTCAGTTTGCAGGCAGCACTCAGGGCGGATCCGAAGGATGCCAACTGCTGGGAGTGCCTAGGGGAGGCTTACTTGAGCAGAGGTAGCTACATGACAGCTTTGAAATCCTTCAGGAAGGCCACTGAACTGAACCCAGAGCTCACATTCAGTTTTTACCAAGCTGCTGCAATTGAGCAGATGCTAGAGAAATATGAGAGTGCTATAGCTGCCTATCAGCAGATCCTGAAGAAGACAGAAGATTATGTGCCTGCACTGAAAGGTAATGTGTCTGGTTGTGAAAGTGTGAGCTTCTTCTCCCTGGGCTCATTGTGGTACTTCAGCCTTGGGGAGAAGTTCTTGAGGAGAGTTTCTTGTAGAGGTTTGTCTACATGGGAGGAGAGGGTTGGGTTTTGAGTGTGTGATCCCCTGCATGAAAGTTGTGGTGGGGCAGTCATGGTGTATGGGAGTGATTATTTCTATTTCAAGTAGGTATGAAGAAGAGATAGTGTAGCTACCAGGCCAAACGAGTAGAAGAACTGAAAACAGACTAGAGGAAGCCAGGTCTTCACAGAACTGTGGAGTGGTAGTGGTTGGAAGTGCGCTCCAGAGATCAGGTCATTAAGTCCACCCTGCCTGACAAAGCAGTATCCCCTAGGACAAGCCTCACAGGAGTGCATCTGGATGGGTCTTGAAATTCTTCGACTCCACAGCCTCTTTGGGGTCCCTGCTCCAGGCCTCCAGCACCTTCACACTGAAGTTTCTTCTGTTCAAGTGGAACCTTCTGGGTTCCAGTTTGTGTCTATTACCCCATGTCCTATCACAGGGCACTACTGAGCAGAGTCTGGCCCCTTTTTCGTGCTCACCTTTCAGATCTTTGTAAACATTCATAAGATTCCCTATGGAGCTGCTCTTTTTTGGACTCAACAGCCCCAGGTCTCTCAGCCTTTGCTCCTCACAAAGAGATACTCCAGGTCCCTCAGCAGCCTTGTAGCCTCTACTGGACTCTATCCAGCAGGTCCCTGTTCCTGTTGAACTGGGAAGCCCAGAACTGGACACAATACTCCGAGTGTATTCTCACCATGGTGGAGCAGAGTGAGAGGAGACCCTTGCCTGACCTGCTCACCACACTCTTCCAAATGCATCCCAGGACACCATTGGCCTTGGCCACAAGAACTACACAGCTGCAGTTTTGCTGAGCAGACCAGGGGGCAAAGAAGGCCACCAGCATCCTGGCCTGGATGAGCAATGGTGTGGTCAGCAGGAGCAGACAGGGATTGTGCCCTTTTACAGGGCACTGGTGAGACCACAGTTTGAGTGCTGGGGTCAGTTCTGGACCACTCACTCCCAGAAGGACACTGGGAGTGTCCTTCAGACACTCATTCCTTCAGAAGGACACTGAAGGGCTGGAGCAGGTCCAGAGGAGGGCAACAAAGGTGGGGAAGGGTCTGGAGAAGACGGCTGGGGAGGAGCAGCTGAGAGAGCTGGGGGTGTTCAGTGTGGAGAAGAGGAGGCTGAGGGAAGACCTCATTGCTCTCTACAGTCCCCTGAAAGGAAGTTGGAGCCAGGTGGGGGTTGGGCTCTTCTCCCTAGTTACAAGTGATAGGAGGAAAGGAAATAGCCACCACCAGGGAAGCTTTAGGTTGGCCATGAGGAGCAATTTCTGTGCTGCTATAGTGGTCAGGAATTGCAACAGGCTGCTCAGGGAGGTGGTGGAGTCCCCATTCCTGGAGGTGTTCAAGAAGTCTTTGGGCATAGCACTTGGGACCATGGTTTAATGGCCGTGGTGATGTTAGGTTGATGAGTGGACTGGATGATCTTAGGGGGCTTTTCTAGCCCAAACAATCCTGTAGTGTTGGTTACTATTGCAGCAGTAAGTCTTTAGTCTGGAATGTTGGGAGTATATTTGTCCCTCTCCCTCCTGTGTAATTCTGTGGCTTGGAGTTTGCCGGGCTAAGGGGTCATGGCAGAAGTTCTGTGATGGAGGTGCAGAGGGCTGCAGGCAGGCAGTTTTACTAGTAGTTGACTGCAGGAGGAGGCTGCAAAGGTGTTGTGTGGAAGTGTGCATGGCTCTTTTGGTGTCTGTGGGTGATAGCTCACAGCATTACCTGTATTAAAATGCTTAGGGAGGATATCAGCACACAAGGTCAAGGTTTCCCCTCCATAGTTTCTTCTCTATTTATTCTTTTCTTAAATCTCTGTCTTTTCTCATAACTCATTTTAATCCCTGCTCCAAATACTGCTTTGAGTCTTTAGTCCTCACTGAAGATACCATCACTTTCTTAAAGACTGTTTAATGCTTACTCTGAGGTTCTGCCTTCTGTGGACTTTCTTAAAACTCCCTGAAACATCCGTCAGTGCTCTTTTAGTACTGCGTTGATCAATTAAGGCAGTTTCCGAACTGAACTTTTGGGGGATAAAATCAATTTTGGTTTTTGGTTGCAAAGCTTCTCTGATAAGCTCATGAGTCTGGGACTTCTGTGTGGTCAAGTGGGGCCAGGATGAAAGTGCTTGCAACTGTGACTACTGTGATTAGTAGCTGGGTGTAGGTACAGGGTAGGATGGCATGAGGATGGCATTCTCAGAACACTGAGAATAAGTGGTCCTCACAGCAAGTGACTTGCCGCCAGGGGGAATCTACACAGGTGCCTAGCAAGAGAACGTGTGGGACCACTGCTGAATGAGGAGGCAGCCCTGAGAACTGAGGATGCAGAGTAGGCAGAGTTGCTGAATGATTTCAGTGCTTTGGTCTTTACACCAAAGGCTGAACTCCCCTATGTACTCCAGATCCTGGATGAAGGAGAGGAAGCCTGGAGGAGGGAATGCTCTCCACTGGACAGTGCAGACTGGGTTAGAGATAAGTTACACAAATTGAACATTCACAAGGCCATGGGACCTGATGAGATGCATCCAAGGGTGCTGAGACAAATGGTTAATGTTATGGCTCTGCCACTCTCCATCATTTTTGCCAAATTGTGGCAGCCAGAAGTGTCTGAGGGCTGGAGAAGAGCCAGTGTCACTCCAGTTTTCAAAAAAGGGCAAGAAAGAGGTTCCAGGGAACTACAGACGAGTCAGCCTCACCTCCATCCCTGGAGGTTAATAATCGCAGGTTTCTGGGAATATATCCCTGGGGTTCATTTGGATGTTCGGTCGGCAAGAAACTACACAAAACCACTTAAAACACTGAATTAAACAGTTTAAACACATGGGTGGGGCAAAATGGCAGAAGCCCCAGAATCGGCCAAGGAGAACCCCCACAAAACATCCCTGCCTAGCTGGGGAAAACTGGCCGGAGTGCCAAAATCGGAAGGCGTGACGGGATCCAGGCACTGACGGAGGCCAGTTGCCACAGCCAGAGCGTGAAATCATCCAGCCCGATCGAAACATTCCCACCCGGCTCCAGCACAGGCAGGCTTCCCTGTGCCAGTGCCACGGTTTGGGAAGATGGAAAACATGCGTGAATGCCTGGCATATGGCCACGCAGCAAGCCCTCATCTCGCTCAGCAGAGCGCGCGGCAGCTGAAAAGCGGAGAGAGGCAAGTGCCAGTGAATGCCCGGTGGGTTTCTGCTTAGTTCAGCGGAACCCGCAAACGGTGGGTTGCGCGCAGATGCAAAACCCTTAAAAGCAGAGGGCGGCGGCGTGCCACCCGCACGCGATGCCTTTTCCTGCAGTGCCACTCTCTCCCTTTCTGCACACATGATCTCTCTCTCTACACCTACAGTCGTTTCCCTATTCCTATAAAATTCTGGAAGCCCCTCTATAAGGCAAGCTGCCAAAACCGCAACTGTTCTACTCGGGTTTTTCAGTAAATTCCGGGCAATCTTTGCCGGGTCTCTTCTGTGCTTTTCTGCCTACTCTAAGTCTGACACTGTTAATTCATGCCCGAATTCGTGCAAAACTCGCGCAATGGAACGTCCCATCCTCGTTGCCATTTTAATGTTGTGATTATTAATTTTTATTATGGTTAATAATGGCAGGTTTCCGGGAATATTTCCCCGGGGTTGTTTGGATGTTTGGTCGGCAAGAAACTACACAAAACCGCTTAAAACACTGAATTAAACAGTTTAAACAGTCAGAACTTAAGAAGCAGAGAGCCTAATAACAAAGGGAAATCCTAACTGCCCCCCAAAATACTCACGAAAAACACGATAGATAAAAGAGCTTGTCCTGAGGAAAGAGAAAAAGAAGGGGTTTTGCCTTTGCCACTGTTGCAAAACGCTGCAATGCTGCACTGCTGCATGCTGCAAAACACGTGGCTGCTACTGAATGGGTGCAGAGATGTCTGTTCCTCGCGGAGGTGGTGGGAGAGAGAGTGCCAACGGCCGATTGCACCCTCTTAAATACTCCATTAGGAAGCGTGGAACTAACCAATAGGCACTTAGCGTCCATTGTCTGGCCAATTGATTCAAAAGTCCTGTGCTCGTGTGGATCCTAACACCTTGAGAGACAGCACAGGTCACCTGACTTGTTTGTGTGACCTGTCCATGTGGCCCAGGACTTCGTGGTCTGTTTCCTGCTACCCTCCCCGGAGCTTACAACAGGGTGGGAGAGAACCCCAGGAATTGAACCAACTCTGGGCAGAATTTATGCCCTGGGATTTATGCCCTACCAGGACACAAGCTCTGGAAGTATGAGATGGAAGAGCAGAGAGTGAGGTGGATCTGGTTCCAAGATAAAATTCAGAGTGGTGATCAATGGTGCCAAGTCCAGCTGGAGAGCTGTAAACAGGGAATACCCCAGGGATCAGTGCTTGGTCTGGTGCTGTTCAACATCTTCGTCAATGACACTGATGAGGGCACAGAGAGTCTGCTCAGCAAGTTTGCTGATGACACCAAACTGCGAGGCTTGGCTGATCCAGCTGAAGGCTGTGCAGCCATCCAGTGAGACCTGAACAGATTGAGAGCTGGGCAAAGAGGAACCAGAGGAGGTTCAACAAGNGAGGAACCAGATGAGGTTCAACAAGGACAAGTGCAGAGTCCTGCAGCTGGGGAGGAATAATAAACTGCACTAGTACAGGTTGGGAGGTGATCTGCTGGAGAACAGTCCTGCGGAGAGGGACCTGGGAGTGCTTGTGGATAACAAGTTCTGCATGAGACGGCAGTGTGCCCTTGTGGCCAGGAAGGCCAATGGGATCCTGGGGTGCATTAGGAAGAGTGTGTCCAGCAGATCAAGGCAGGTTCTCCTCCCTCTCTACTCTGCCCTGGTGAGACCCCGTCTTGAATACTGCATTCAGTTTTGGGCTCTCCAGTTTAAGAGAGACAGGGATCTGATGAAGAAGATCCAGTGGAGGGCTACAAGGGTGATGAGGGGACTGGAGCACTGCCTGATGACGAGAGGCTGAGGGACCTGGGGCTTTTTCGTGTGGAGAAGAGAAGACTGGCAGGGAATCTAATAAATGTTTATAAATATCTGAGGGCTGGGGGTAAGGAGGTGGTGTGGGGACACACATGACACGCACAGGCTCTGCTCACTTGCTCCCTGGGATAGGACAAGGAGCAATGTATGTAAGCTGCAGTGCAGGAGGTTCCAGCTCAACGCAAGGGGGAACTTCTTTACTATAAGGGTCCCAGAGCACTGGAACAGTCTCCTCAGAGATGTTGTGGAGTCTCCTTCTCTGGAGGTTTTCGAGGCTTTCAAGGCCTGTCTGAATACATTCCTCTGTGACCTGAGGTAGATTATGGTCCTTCTCTGGCAGGGGGCTTGGACTTGATGAGCTCTATGGGACCCTTCCAACCTCTGACATGCTATGATTCTGTGATGAATGAAGCAGTTATACTGGCTTCAGAGCTGATTAGATTCAGTTCCTTTTTTAGCGGATGAATTTATTACCTTATGTGGTGGCTCAGCCCTACCAGATGCCCACCAAGCTGCTGTATTGCTCCTCTCCTCATCAGGAGTAGGACTGGGGAGAAAATAAGATGAAAAAAACCCTAAACCTCATAGGTCAAGATAAAGGCAGCTTCTCAAAGCAAAAGGTTTTGTTGCTGAGCAGATGTCTCATGATCTGGAACATTCCTTTGGTTAATTTGGGTCAGGTGTCTTGGCTGTGTCCTTTCCCAAGGTCTTGCCTACAGTGTGAAGGAGGAATGTTGAGAAAATAACTCTACTTTTTTCAGGTTTTTTTGTTTAGTTTTTTTTTCTTCTTCATGTTGTGGAGCCCTGCTCAGCAGCAGCCAAAACACTGCTTTCTAGTACCAATGCACAGCACTGTGAAGGCTGATGTGGGGAGATGACCCCCAGGTTCCTCAGACCCAATACATCAGGTGAAGGAAATGGTTGTATACCTTGGCTTAAATAAGGTTGGCTACAAGTCTTGTTCAAAGAAGACTTCTCCTTTTGCTTGCCTGCTGGAGAGAGTCCACTGGAGAGCCATGAGGATGATTCTGGGGCTTCAGCATCTCCCCTATAGAGACAGAATGTGAGCTCTGGAGCTGTTGTTTAGTCTGGAGAAGGGTCGTTTGGATGTAGTGCTTGGGGATATGGCTTAAGGTGAATCTTGTAGAGTAAGGTTATGGGTTGGAATTGGTGCTCCTAAAGGTCTTTTCCAACCTGGATGTTTCTGTGATTCTTCCTTCTTCCTGTGTTTGAGAATGATTTGAGACACACACATGAACTGAAAATGGGTGCATTTGTCAAGGCCGTACCAATGCAGAAGAAATATCACAGAATCACAGAATGGTTTGGGTTGGAAAAGCTCTCCAAGCTCATCCGGTCCAACCATCCACCCAACACCGCCATGGGTACTAAACCATGTCCATGGCTACACACTTCTGGAACACCTCCATGTCTCATGGTTGCTTTATGTACTATTTGAAGACAAACCCAAAGCTTAAATGCTCTGTTTTTTCATAATTAATCATGGTTATTTTAATATTCAAATTACTCTGCAGCTCACTCTTGACAGGATAGGTTAGAAGTAAAGTGCCTGTGGTGAACACTGTTAACATGTGGACATAGCACTCTGGGATCTGATGGTGGTGTGGGTTGATGGTTGGACTTGATGATCTTAGAGGGCTACTTTGGGACATGGCTTAATTGCCATGGTGGTGCTGGGGTGATGCTGGACTTGGTGAGGGCTTTGCCAACCCAAATGTATGCTTCTTTGACTGTGGGCCTTTTGATTTGGGCATGACCTGTGAAGGGTATGAATCTATATCATGTACAACACTGAGCAGGCTTCAACCCTCCCACCCCATCACCTTCATCAGGCACATCAAAACCATCTGTTTGGTTTTAGTTTTTCAGACACTGTTTTGTCTTATTTTGCAGGACTTGGTGAGTGCCATCTCGCCCTGGCAAAATCAGCCCTGGAGAACTATTTTGATAGGAAGGCTGTGGATTACATAGAGCAAGCTCTTGAATTTTTTACCAGGTTAGTACAAAACAGTCACCTAATTTTCAGTGGGGCTGTGTGATTGAGAGGCAGGAGGATGAGTTGCCTGAGGACTTCAAGTTAAAATAGACCGAGTGGACCAGGTCTATGTGCTTATTGATAATGGCTTGAGTAATGCATTTAGGACTCAGCCTGTTTAAATTTGTGGTAATTATTTATTTTTGTTGTTGTTCTTTGTTTAGAAAGGCAAAGTTGTTTCATGATAACACCAGTGTGAAGTAACACACAGATCTTGCCATGACAAGGGGAGACAGTTTGATGCAAACCCATTCCATTTATTACATGTATTAGTTCATCTTATATATGCTTAGATATTCTAAACAAGTCATCGTGTCCTGCTTCTATTGGTTATTCACACTAACCGAACAGCCAAGACTAGTACAATGATTGGCTTATAAAAATGTGAAATCACACATCTCTATGTTAGTGCAAGATACAGACACTGCTTAACATCTAAGCATGCAGAGAAACTGTAAGATCTTTGTTTCGCTTTCCTTATCAGAGTTTTACAACCCCCAAGGTCACCTCACTCCCTGACTCCACTAGACACCGTATTTCACACGGTCTGTGCCCAGGGCCTGTGTGTCAACTCTGCTACATCCAGCAGCTGTGTATAACTGAGAGTCTTACTACTCCCGTCAGTTCTCTCTGGCAGTGCTCCTGTAAATGTGAGGCTGGGGGGAAAGGGATTTCTACTAAAAAATAGTGGATGAGAGGAAATTGTTTCTTCCTTCCCTTAAATCTTTCCATTATGCCTTTTATACAAAGTGCTTTACTGTGTCATAAATTTGAAGTTAAATTATTCTGGGGAGAGCTGCTGTAGCAGGACAAGGTCCATCAGGCCCTGCAGATGAGTTATCTCTTGTAATATAACATCACAATGCTGTGAAAAGTAGGAGTGGATGTCTTCAGCTAACATCTGGATAGGTAAGAGCTCTTTTTCTGAAGGGACTTCTACTCCCAGCCAAGTTGGGCCACATTGGTATGTTGTGGTTTTTCTTTTATATATTTTTGTGTGTGTGTTTCAGACCTCTGTCTTCAATAGAAAGAGAAATGGATTAAAAAAAAAAAAAAAAACAAAAAAGAATCCCCTTATTGATAAATTACTGATAATTTGTGACACTCTTCCAAGGGGTGAATTTTCTTTCAGAGCAGGATATTGAGGTGTCTAAATGGATGTTAAATTTTGTTTTCTCTGTCATTAATCCCAGGGCAGCAAAGCACAGCCCTGATGTTTCTTGCATCTGGAAACTGCTTGGAGATACCTGCACCAGTATACATGTCATCTCACCAACTGCAGCCAATGTCCAAGTCCCAGCATCTCTTCTGGGTCAAAATGAAGGCAAAGAGGTGCTGAAGAAAAGTGAGATGCTCAGTCTGGGAGGAAGGTAATAAATTTTAATTGTCAGGAGCTTCTGTGCAGCCTGAACATTCTAGACTAGGACTCTAGCTCAGGTGTTCTGGACCATTGCACTTCTAGCAAATGAAAGACCTGATGATCTGTTGACACCTTCATGTGCAGACAAGATCAGTGAGGCAGATGAAGAGGGTTCATAGTTTCATAGAATGGTTTCAGTTGGAAAGGACTTTGAAGATCATCTAGTTCCAACCCCCTGTCTGTGGGAGGGGACACCTCACACCAGGCCAGGTTGCATAAGGCCTCATCCAACCTGGCCTTCAGCATCTCCAGGGAGGGGACATCCACAACCTTCCTGGGTAACCTGTGCCAGGGTCTCTCCAGCCTCACTGTCAAGAATTTCTTCTTCATCTCCAGTCTTAGTCTCCCCTCCCCACATTTCAATCTATTCCCTGTCATCCTATCACTACAAACCCTTGTTAGAGTTCCTTCCTGGCTTTCTTGTTGGCCCCCTCCAAGTCCTGGCATCTTGAGCTTCTTCTGAACTGCCCTGCTCATTCTGGGATGTTTCCTGGGTTACCACAGTGGCTCTCAATACTTCCATCTGGCATCTGTTCTGCCTCTTTGTGTCTCCAGAGCATGGCTACATCCTGGCTGTCATTCAACAAATTGCACCTTTCTAGATGCAGTGGTTGCAGTAAATGGTGACTAACACTCCCAGGAATGCTGAAGTCTAAGACAGTGCCTTAAGCATGTCTTATTAAAAGGTCATCAATTCTTGAGCTAGGTAAGGGGTCTAGGTCTATTGAAAAATAGAATAGTTTGAGTTGAAGGCACCTTTCAAACTCATCCAGCCCAACTTCTCTGCAGTCAGCAGGGACATCTCCAACTAGAGCAGGTTGCTCAGACTCCGAAACAACCTGACCTTCAATGGTCTCCTTCTCTTGATAATTTCAAGACCTGTCTGGATGTGCTCCTATGTGACCTGCACTCGATTCTATGGTCCTGCTCTGGCAGGGGGGGTTGGACTCAGATCTCCAGAGGTCCCTTCTAAGCCCTAACATCCTGTGATCCTGTGATATAAATTAAGAGAAGGAGACACTATTTGGAGAAGAGCCAATCATAAGCATAAAAGCAGCAAGGAAGCACTGGCTGGTGCTGGAAGTGAGTTGATTAGATCAATCAAATTAAACACAAATGAATCCTAACTTCACAGAATCCTGGAATCCCAGACTGGGTTGGGTTGGAAGGAACCTCTAAAGTTCATCTAATCCAACTACTCAACATCTGCAGCTACAGCAGGCTGTTCAGAGCCCAGGTCAACCTGACCTGCAATGGTGTCAGCCATGGGGCAGCTCACACATCTCTGCACACCCTGGACAAGGCTCTCCCCACTCTCAGAGTCAAATATTTTTCCCTTCTGTCCACTCTCAATCTCCCTCTTTGAGTTCAAACCATCCCCCCTTGGCCTGTCACAACAGGCCCTGCTCAAAAGTCTGTCCCCAGCTTTCTGCTGGGCCCTTTTAGGCACTGAAAGGCCACACGAAGGTGTCCCTGGAGCCTTCTCTCCTCTGGGCTGAACAGCTCCAACTTTCCCAGCCTGGTCTCATAGCAGAGAGCTCTGCCAGCACTGCTGTGGCCTCCTCTGGCCCTACTCCAACAGGTCCCTGTCTGTGCTGGGCTGAGGACAGAACATCTGCCCCAGCACTGCAGGGGAGGTGTCAGCAGAGCCCAGCAGAGTGGCACAATCCCCTCCCTTCCCCTGCTGCCCACACTGCTGGGGATCAGTCCATGGCAGGGCTGGCTCTGGTCTGGCAGCACTCAGTGCTGGCTCATCACCATCTGTGCACTGCCAGCACCCCTGAGTCCTTCTTCTCAGGGCTGTTCTCCAGCTCTTACTCCCCAGCCTAGATTGGTACTGGAGGTTGCCCAAGCCATGTATGGGGCCCCAGTTTCTACAGGAGGTTGTACAGGACTCTGGGCAACCTGATGTAGTTGAAGATGTCCCTGCTCACTGCAGAGGAGTTTGGACTTGAATCACCTTTGGACATCCCTTCCAGCCCAGACCATTCTATAATGATTCTGTGTCTGAATTTAGCCCAAGATGGGTTCTGTTACAATACCTAAGTGACAGATCTGTTAATTGGTGTTTGCTTTCCATTCATCTCTGTTTGTCTTTGTATTTATGCCCGTTTGCTTGGTGTAGGGTTTTAGGCACTCCTTGGGATGCTTTTCCAGCTTTCTTGTGGTGGAGAGGCTTGAGGTAATGCTGCTGTGATGTTTCTGTAGGTGTTACAGCAAAGCCTTGAAGCTGATGCATTTGCCCAGCATTTGGTGTGACCTGGGGATAAATTACTATCGACAGGCAGAGCACCTCACAGCAGTGGGCACTGCCACCAGTGAAACCAGTGAACTGCTGGAGAAGTCCTTACAGGTATTGCCTGCTTTTCATGTTCTAACAGCTTGGGCTAAAGGGAGACCTCATGGCTCTCTACAGTTCCCTGAAAGGAAGTTGGAGCCAGGTGGGGGTTAGGCTCTTCTCCCTAGTTACAAGTGATAGGAGGAGAGGAAATACCACCAGGGGAGGTTTAATTTGGCCATGAGGAGCAATTTCTGTGCTGCCAGTGTGGTCAGAGATTGGAACAGGCTGCCCAGGGAGATGGTGGAGTCCTCATCCCTGGAGTTGTTCCAGAAACATGTGGGCATGGCACTTGAGGACGTGGGTTAATGGCCATGGTGGTGTGTAGTGGTTTTGCAGTTACCTGCCCCCCCACTTTTTGATATAAACCCCGACTAGGACTCAGAAACACTGGAACTTGATAAATGAAGCTTTATATTTACAGCTTTGCACAATATACAAGCAGATATTTGCAAGGTATAACAGATATTTACAGATATATACAATGAAAAGGTAATACAGAAACACCAGGACCCTCCCAGAGACCAAAATCCCCAAGAGGGGTAACCAACCACCTCTACCACCTTTCCCCCCTTCCCCAGCCTTATCTCACCACCTGTTGATGCTGCAGATAAGCGGAGGTACATCAGCCAGGGGGATTAGTAGTAGGGAAGAAGTTAGTAGTATTAATGAGAATTAGCTACCAAGGCAGAGAGACAAAGGAACCATGCAAGAGAAGCAGACACAGCCCAGAGCGGTCTGAAACTGTCTGATATCTAATGTTTGGGTTACAATACTTAAAACCAATTTTTTTTTTCTTTCTCAGTAAAGCTCTGGTGAAGTGACATACTGTGTTTTCCTCTCTCAGCCAATAGTCTAATTCCTCACTCAAATTCTCCAATTAGTTCAAACCAGCACATGGTGCTGGGTTGATGGTTGGACTGATGATCTTAGAGGGCTTTTCCAACCCAAAAAATTCCATGATTGTATGAAAACCTACACTTCTAAATATGTAAGTGCATAAATTCTTAAATTTTTTTCTGTGATAATAAAAATCCTCATTTCATTTCCTTCTAGTGTCTCAAAAAAGCTGTGAGGCTTGACAGCAAAAACCATCTGCATTGGAATGCGCTTGGTGTAGTTGCTTCCTGTAGTGGTAAGTCTCCTTAGTGTCCTGCCTCCCTAGTATCTTGAATTAGAAGGCAACCTGGCTAATGGTGTTTAGGAAATGTAGCTACATCTAGCTCTCCTTTTTTTTTCCTTTTTTTTTTTTTTTTTCCCAGCTATTGGAAATTATGCTCTGGCCCAACATTCCTTCATCAAATCTATCCAAGCTGAGCAAATCGTAAGTGCTCTGTTCCCAGTGGGCATTTGCAGCTTTCTCTTTTCCCCTGCTGCAGGGTTCTGTGTGAGCAGAATCATAATACATTGTCCTTAAATTTATTTGCTCTCTCTAGAATGTTGTTGCCTGGACTAACTTGGGGGTTCTCTATCTGACAACTGGACATATTGAGGTAATTCCCCATCTTCAAAGTAGTTCCTTTATCCCTTTTTTTTTTCAGGGAACATCTGGGAGTGGGAGTGTGGGCAAGCATTGAAGAATATCCCGCTTGGATTCAAGCAGCAATTTCCTTTGAAAGACATTAAATTGGCACCTGTACTTAACTGAGGTGCAGAAGCGAGTGATTGGTTCTGGAAGAGTATAAGGTTCAGTGATCTGAGCCAGTGAGGTTGTTTTCCAAGCAATTGCATGGGCTGGAAATCTCTGGAAGAACTGAGTAGTGGTGATCAAATGGCTGCACACCAGTTTTGGCCAAACTCTTTTGTTTGTAGCTCACAAACTGAACTTTGTTGAGGTTCTCACAGGTGACTGCTTTCAGCTCATCAGCATGGCATCTGGTTTACTGAAATCCTCTCTAACCTTCATAATTTCTCTGGAGGAAGTTTTAAGTGAATTCCCTAGTCCTCATACAGATCCTATCCTCTTGATCATCTGAATGACAGAAATTGTGTTTAGTTGCAAATATGGTTGGAATTGTTAGTAATAACAACAATGTGATACTCCAGACTGTTGCCTGCTAAAATTAGTGATGCCGAGGCTGTATTAACCTTATGCCATGTTGAGGGGGGAACAGTCTGTAGGGAAGAGGTAATTTGTGGGTAGTCATCAGGTTCACCAGCTTGAAAATGAGTTTGTTGAACTGTTTGCATGAAGTAAAAGCAAATTTCCCAACCTGGATCCTCCAAGACTCAAATTTTAAAACAATTGTTCAATAGAAGTAATCCATCTGCTGAGCTGTTTTGAAAAAGAAATACCTTTGGAAGGGAGAATAACTTTGATCATGTGGAGATTTTATTGTTTTTAAGTTTAAAATAATAAATAAAATAATAATAATTTCTCTGGGAAATGCCTTGTTGGCATGCGTGGCATGGAAGATGTCACCTCTGGCATCAACCCCACCTACCTCAGCCATCTATGGCACAGAAGATATTTCTAGCAGTGACCTGGTTTTGTCCATGACCTTTCTTGTATGTGTCTCTTTAACACTCAGCAGAGTCCTCTTGCCATGGCAGACAGTTCAGTGGCATTTTCTCTTTCTTCTACAGCAAGCTCATGAAGCCTTCAAGACAGCCCAGGCTCTGGACCCTTCCTACTTACTGTGCTGGCTTGGGCAGGTAAGATGGTGAAAAACCTTCATACTGTGCTACAGACCCAGCTGTCAGTCACAGGGAGGACTTGTGCTCCTTCCTAAAAAAATGGACACCTAAGCATGTTCATGAAACATGTTCTCTACAATTCTTGTAGTGCTCACTGTCTCCCAAGGAGGCTGGAGCCAGGTAAGGGTTGATCTCTCCTTAGGAACAGGTGGACAGGACAAAAGGAAACAGCCTCAAGTTGATTTAGTGGTGATACTTCAGCAGTAGTGGTGGGATTGAGAGCTCTAGACAAGCAGTGGATTTGATGAACTCAAAGGTCTTTTCCTACCTCAACAGATCTGTGGTTCTAAGAATTTATGCCAAGGGAAGGTTTAGGTTGGATATGAGGAGTAATTTCTTCCCTGAAAGGGTTGGCAAGGCCTGGCTCAGGCTGCCAAGAGCAGTGGTGGAGTCCCCATGCCTGGAGGACTGACTGTTCCTTCAGCTTCAGATGTACCTCTGGGTCATTGTGCATCACTGCTTAACTCTCTTCTCAGCACCCTGCTTCTAACTCCGTTGTTAGAGCAAGTCTCCAAGGTAGCTGGCACAAAAACGCTTTACTTCTTGGAAGGTCCCTTTGAAAAAGAAATACCTTTGGAAGGTCAACCCTCACTATTGCTGAGGGTTGACTGTGCTTCCACTGCTATCAAGACTTTCCTTGCATAGCAGAAACACTTGTGACTCATGCTTTGGTGTTCACTCTTCATGCACTTCATAATCTCATGCTTCTGACCTGCTAGTGATGCCTGTCTGAACCTGGACTCTAGAGAAGAGCCAGAACCATAACCTGCTGACATTCAGCTTCTGTCAGGTGTTCTTGTGTGGGTGACATGGACAGAGGCATTGAGTGCACCCTCAGCAAGTTTGTTGATGACACCAAGCTGTGTGGTGCAGCAGACACGCTGGAGGGCAGGGATGGCATCCAGGGGGACCTGGACAGGCTGGAGAGGTAGGCATAAGCCAACCGCATGAGGTTCAACAAGGCCAAGTGCAAGGTCCTGCAGCTGGGTCAAGGCAATCCCAATGTATTGGTTTAAAGCCAAGCTACCCTGACCCCAAAAGCCCAAATGAAAACTCAAAGCGGTTTGGAAATGAAAAAAAGGGTATAAAGAAACTTTTAACAATAAATAAAAGGGAAAGGGGTTTTGTTTTACAGAAGGCGCGAGAAAGGGGAAAAACGAAAAATGCAACGGTGTGGAAGCGAAGGAAGGGATACAGAAAACCAGGGAGAAGGGGGAAAAGGAAAAAAATACAACCGCGGCAGGGGGATTTTAGTCCTAAGCCGAGATCCGGTGGCTTGGTGGTGCTGAAGGAAAAGCAGGTTGCAAGAACAGTTCTTAAATGCAGAGAAACAGTCCCCGTTCCAGACAAGAGAAAAGGGTAATGGCAATCTCCACGTGGTGGGTTGCTGAGCACGTGGATAGGTGGTGGGGAACGGCAGGCACAGCCTCCAGCAGCCATGGACGAGGCGAAGGGGAGGAGAGAAAGAGGGAACTGGGTCCCCCCCTTTATAGTCCAAATCCTAGCAGGAAGTGGGAGTGTCTAACCATGATACCTGGGAAAAAGGGTCAAACCATCCCTTGTGAGGAGGGACCCACTTGGGTAGGGGTCAAACCATCTCTTGGGAAGAGGCAGGGGGTCCCAGGTGGGCTTAATCCTTTACACCCAAGACCAAATCCAGGCTGGGCAGTGACTGGCTGGAGAGCAGCCCTGAGGAGAGAGACTTGGGGGTGCTGGTGGACGAGAAGCTCAACATGAGCCAGTGGTGTGCCCTTGCAGCCCAGAAAGCCACCCAGATCCTGGGCTGCATCAGGAGGTTGAGGGAAGTGATTCTCCCCCTCTCCTCTGCCCTGGTGAGACCCCACCTGGAGTACTGCATCCTGTTCTGGAGCCCCTATTACAAGAGGGATGTGGACATGCTGGAGTGTGTTCAGAGAAGGGCCACAAGGATGATCAGAGAGCTGCAGCACCCCTGCCATGAAGACAGACTGAAAGAGTTGGGGATGTTTAGTTTGAAGAAGAGGAATCTCCCAGGTGACCTTATTGTGGTCTTCCAGTATCTGAAGAGGGCTACAAAAAATCTGGGGAGGGACTTTTTGGGCTCTCAGGTAGTGACAGGACTAGGGGGAATGGAGCAAAGCTGGAGGTGGGGAGATTCAGATTGGCTGTGAGGAGGAAGTTGTTCAGCATGAGAGTGGTGAGAGTCTGGAATGGGTTGCCAATGGGGGTGGTTGAGGCCACATCCCTGGAGGTGTGTAAGGCCAGCCTGGATGAGACTGTAGGCAGCCTGATCTAGGCTAGGGAGTCCCTGAGCATGGCAGGGGGGTTGGAACTAGATGATCCTTGTGGTCCCTTCCAACCCTGACTGATTTATGATTCTTATAAGTTGTGCTAACACATCCTGAAGGATACAAACTACCAGCAGTAAACAGGTTTCAGGTACTGATACAGTGGGAACGGCTGGTGCTGCCTTCTTTGGTGTTCACTTAATTATTAAAACAAACATGGCCAGAAGGAGCAGGGCAGTGGTGGTGCCTCTGTGCTGGTCACTGGTGAGGCCACACTCGAATACTGGGTTCAGTTTTTGTGCCTTTCACTCCCAGAAGGACATTGTGGGACTGGAGAAGATCCAGAGAAGGGAGGATCAGGGCTGGGGAGGAGCACCTGAGTGAGTTCAGCCTGAAGAAGAGGAGGCTGAGAGGACCTCATTGCTCTCTGAAAGGAGACTGGAGCCAGGTGGGGGTTAGTCTCTTGTTCCTAGTCTCAGGTAATAGTATGAGAGGAAATGGTCTGAAATTGTGTCAGAGGAGGTTGAGGTTGTCCATGAAGAATAATTTCTGGGCTGCAGGTGTGGTCAGGGATTGGAACAGGCTACTCAAGGAGGTGGTGGAATCCCCATCTCTGGAAGTGTTCAAGAAATGTGTGACCGTGGCACCTGGGGCCATGTTTTAGTGACAATGGTGGTGCTGGGTTCCTGACTGGACTCAATGATCTTGGAGGGCTTTTCGTACCCAAATGATTCTGATTCAGATTCTATGATTCCTAGAAGAGGAAAAGAAAATATCTTTACTTATACTTGAGATGAGCCTGCAGTAACATGTGCTGGGTTTGCTGTTCATGCCATGAAATACTGACTGCAGCAACACTTGCTTCTCTGTAGGCTCTCATTGCAGAGAAAGTGGGCAGCTTTGACACTATAGATCTCTTCAGACACAGCACTGAACTCTGCCTGCACGTAAGTATGGCATCTGTATGGCCCTGAAGCTTTTGCTGATCTCTCTTTGCTTAGGTCATGTGATGTGTTTTATTAAAAACAGATATGTCTTGAGTCACAGAACAGTCACAGTCATGTTCTAGGTGAGATTGTTGGTGCAGCAAGGGCTACGTTAATGTAAACATTCTTTGTGCCCAAAGGACAAGGTAAAACTTGGCCTATTCTTCTCTTGCTTAACACTAATGCAAACTTTTAATCAGGACTCTGCCTTAAAACACAGAATTCTGACGACTTCACTTTTGCTTGAGCAGGTTTGATGACTCCTATTTTGGTTTGGTTTTGTGGTTTTTTGGGTTTTTTTTTGGCTTGTTTTTCAAGGATGAGGGAGCAAAAGGCTATGGCCACTGGGTGTGCTCGACACTGCAGGACAAAAGCAACAGAAACACTGAGCTGTATCAGTACAACATTGTCGAGATGAATGCTATCCCAACAGCACAGGCGGTCCTGACCAAATATACAGGTAGGCAGCTTAAGCCTCTCACTAACCTGTCCAGCCTAGGAGGTGCATTCAGAATGAGCAGATCTGCTTTGGCAAAGAGTGAGCTGGATGGGCTGGGGAGAGCCTGAACTGCAATGTAACAAAAAAAAAATGAAGTGGGCACAAAGATGGAAAAGGTGAATTCTGTCTGCCATCTCCAGTCAGTTCTGTTTCAAAGGCAACCAAAATAAGGACCAGGGTCTTGTCACTCTTGTCCTCAGGCAATTGCTATCAGACTTCCATTGGGTGCAGATAGATGCCAGCTCTGCTTTGCCATGGTGTTTGTTTGGCAGAAGTCTCTTCCTGTCTGCTCTGTAACTTCAAAGCCTCAAGTGTAGGAGGTGGGCTGTGCTGCTGGGTTCCAAGCCAGTGTGGCCTTTCTTTCAGGGTATCCCAGAATCCCAGCAGGCTGGGGTTGTAAGTGACCTCTGGAGATCACCCAGTCCAACCCCCAGTTCCATCAGGGCACCCACAGCAGCTTGCTTAGGATCACAATGGCCAGGGGGTGGTGGAAGCTCTGCAGGGAAGAAGACTCCACTCTAGGCAGCCTGTTTCAATTTGTGCCCATTGCCCTTTTATCTGTTATTGGGTACCACTGAGAAGAGTCTGGCTCCTTCTTGACACTCACCCTTCAGATACTTGTAAACATTTCTGAGATCCCTTCTGGGGCTGCTCTTCTCCAGACTCAATGGCCCCAGGCATCTCAGCCTTTGCTCTTCACAGAGATGCTTCAAGGCCTCTCAGCAGCTTTGTAGCCTCCACTGGACTCTCTCCAGCAGTTCTCTGTCTCTCTTGAACTGGGGAGCCCAGAACTGGACCCAGTTTGGGTAGGCTTGTGTGTGTCTGGAAGGCAGATGAGGAAATTCTGTTTTTTCTTTAATCTGCATCTATTACCTTAAAAATTAATCTTTAGAGTAATCTGTTGCTGATTCTTGTCATGCAAACCATTAAAAGGAGATGTGAGGTGGTATTTCTTGAGCTGTGCAATCCTTGTTCTTAAATGGATGCAGGAGGGTCCTTCATAATCTGGGAGAAGAGGTTAGAAGTCTGAGGTCAGGTAACAGCTGACAAATCTTAGCTACCAATAAATGCTTTGAAACTCTACTGTTAGAAGTAAACTGTGGATATTCTGGCAGCATTTTGCTAGAGTCAGTAGAAGCTGAACAATTTCCTGCTTCCGTACAAAAGACCCTTCCGAACCACTGTGCTGAGAAACTTAAAATGTCTTGATAGCATTAATGCTGTTTGAGAAGATTTTAAACATCTGTGAGCTAACCTTATGCCATGCCAGGGATCTTCATCTCTCTTGTGTGTTTGCCTACAGCCTGTGGCAGTGATTCCAGTCAGTGGCTGACAGAAGCCCTGGGCAGAGCATTTTGTGTCTTTTCACACACTGAGCACCAGGCTGGCAGTGTTTTCATGGTGCCTTTCACAGCTCTTTCTGATCATCTTTTCCTGTACTGTCAATTCTGATTTGTTCAGAGAGAAACCCAGACGATGCCTCTGCTTTCACGATGCTTGGGTATTTGGATGATTATCTGCATCTAAAGAAGCAGGCAGCAGAAGCCTATGGAAGGTAAGCTACACACCCTCAAAAGTTTACTGAGGGAAGCTCCTGGACCTCTTATTCTGTGCACCATCTGAGAAACCCATGAGTTTTCCTTTAGTAGCCTGCACTTAGTCATTTCAACAGTCCCTGCTTGGAGAGGGACTTCTGACAGCAGATTGGACTGATAGGACGAGAGGGGCAATGGCTCTGAGCTGGGAGAATGGAGGTTGATACTGGAGATGAGGAAGAAACCCTTGGGAGTGAGAGTGGGGAGACTCTGAAACAGTTGCCCAGGGATGCTGTGAATGAGGCCTTGAGCAACCTGGGCTGGTGGAAGGTGTCCCTGCCCATGGCAAGGGGTAGGAATGGATGATCCTCAAGGTCTATTTCAACCCAAAACAGTCTGTGATTATGATTTCAGTTAATTGTGCTGTAAGGAGAGGTGTGGGGACATTTCTGTCAGATGTAGAAATCTAGAACTGAGAGCTGGAGAATTTAGTTAATTTCCTGTATGGGATTTAAGTGACATATTAGGAGTCGTAAGACAGAAGAGCTTGGTTTTAGTTTTGGTTACTACTTAATGGGGTGGTTTGGCTTCATTTTCATAGAATAGAATCACAGAATTACTTGGGTTGGAAAAGCTCTCTGAGATCATCCAGTCTAACCATCAACCCACTGCCACCATTAAAACATGGCTCCAAGTGTCATGGTCACACGTTTCTGGAACACTTCCAGGGATGAGGACTCCACCACGTCCCTGGGCAACCTGCTTCAATCCCTGACCACTCTTGCAGCACAGGAATTGTTCCTCATGGCAAACTTAACCCTCCCCGGCAAAATTTCAAGAGATTTCCTCTCCTCCTATCACCTGATACTAGGCAGAAGAGCCCAACCCCCACCTGGCTGCAGCCTCCTCTCGGCGTACTGTAGAGAGCAATGAGGTCTCCTCTCAGTCTCCTCCACACTAAACACCCCCAGCTCCCTCAGCTGCTCCTCCCCAGCCCTCCAGACTGTTCCCCACCTTTGGTGCTCTTCTTTAGACCTGCTCCAGCCTCTCACTAAAATGAAGCTGGGTTCAGCAAATGTGT
>VWZI01010226.1:100923-119057 GCA_013396835.1 Psilopogon haemacephalus
TTTTTCAGTAAACCTATGAGTGAAATAGCATCATCAGAGTTTTCCTTTCTCAGCATATAGTCTCTTTTCTTAGTAAAATCCTCCAATTGGTTCAAACCATCACAGTCTCTTTGTGCTTAATGAGCAGATCTTCTGCATTACAACATTTGCCTGTTCTGCTCTGACAACTGTTGTCAAAATATGCATGTTCTAGCCCAATGCTCAATACTCCTAATTCTGATTATTTCCAGGGCAGCTTCACTGCTGAAAAACTCTGGGGACACTGAGAAATACAAGACAGCAATGCAAAACTATGGCAGGTCCCTGTGGTAAGTGTTCAGTGACAAATTTCCTCAACCCCTAACTTCAGTGAAGGCTCTGGCACAAAACATGGGTGAGGCTCAAAGGGGGAGGGTGGTTGCTAAAAAGAATCCATTCTTCATTGTGGGCAAATTGGACTGGATTGTGTGGATGAATTTGGACAGAAGTGGCTGAGAAATAGAAACAGACTAGGAAGAACTGTTGCATGTCCTCCCATTTTATAACACAGTAATTCCCTTGGCCTTACCTTGATAGCGAAGTGCCCTAGAATACTCCCAGCACACACGTTCTCTGGTCTCCAGCAGGAGCTAGGTTCTTTCTGACGGTCTCCACACTTGAGATGTGTAGCAGGCTTAGGCTGAACAAAAGATCTGCTTCAGAATCCCTTCACCTTCCCTCTGAATTTTCATTTGACTTCTGCAGCTTAACACATAGGCCTTGGGGTGTTATGTTCTTCCTGTTAGTTGCCCTCCCTGCTGCAGTCCGACTCACAGCTGTGAGTTCTCTTCACAGTTCCCCTCTGTCCCTCAGGGATTGCAGGACACAAGTGTCAGCAGGTGAAGACTTTCAGACTTCTCTTTGGCGTGAGATAGCTCAAGCTCTGCTCTTTGGGTATTTGTCAGCTTTCTAGGAAAAAGTGATAAATTCTTTGTTTCTGTACGTGAGAACAGAACTGTGCTGCTGGGTTCCAAGTCAGTGTGGCCTTTGTTTTAGGGCATCCCAGAATCCCATCATGGTGGGCTTGGAAGTGACCTCTGTAAATGATCCAGTCCAACCCCCTTCTCCAACAGGGCATCCACGGCAGCTTGCCCAGTAGTACAATGGCCAGGGTGGGGTTGGAAGCTCTGCAGACAAGGAGAGTCCAACACTATTCTGCATAGCCTGCTCCAGCCCTCTGGCATCCTCACAACAAACAAATTTCTCTTCTTGTCCAGATGCCACCTCCTGGGTTCCAGTTTGTGCCCCTTGTCCTGTCTCCTGGGCACCACTGAGCAGAGTCTGGCCCTCTCCTCTTTCTCCCCACAGGCCCTTAAGCTCTTGCTAAGCATTGATCAGATCCCCTCTGGGGCTGCTCTTCTCCAGGCTCTCAGCCCCAGGGCTCTCAGCCTTCACTCCTCACAGAGATGCTCCAGGCCACTCAGCAGCTTCATAGCCTTTTCTGGACTCTCTCCAATAGTTCCCTGTCCCTCTTGAACTGAGGAGTCTGGAATTGGACACCGGACTCCAGATGTGGCCTCACTAGGACAGAGTATAGAGGGAGGAGAGCCTGTCTCAGTCTGTTGGCCACACTCTTTTCCATGCACCCCAGGGCATGCCAGGACACCACTGGCTTTCTTGGCTGCAAGGACGCATTGGTGGCTCATGGTAAACTTGTTGTCCTCCAGCCTTCCAATGTTCAAGGCCAGGTTGGGTGGGGCCATGAGCAGCCTGCTCTAGTGGGCAGACTCCCATGGCAGGGGGTTGGTACTGGATGATGTTCAAGGTCTGTTACAGCTCAAACCATTCTATGGTTAAAGCTGCTGTGGGAGCTTCCTGGTCTGCAAGAACAGCTTCCTTGGGTCACAGCAGCTGTGGCTCCATGTCTCATGCCAGTGTCTGCTTTTGCTTTCATAGTGCCCTTGGCCAGTGTGATGAGGCCATTGAAGTTTACACATCCATACCCCTCACTGAGTTTGATGGCCTTGTGGGGTTAGCCTTGGCCTACTTCAAGAAGGGTCTGCTAGAAGAAAGCATCAAAGGTGAGCATCCACCCTGTTCAGAGCATTGTGGGACACTTTCCTGGAGGTTAGTCTTATTCTTTCTTATTCTTTCCTGGAGGTTAGTCTTATTCTTTCTTATTCTTTCCTGGAGGTTGTCTGACCAGCCTGTCCCTATTGGAATTCATTTTGCTTTTAGTTCTCACAAGTCCAAACTCCACCACTCCTTCCATCACTGGGCTGTGCAGCAGGAGCTGTTCAGATGTACAAAGGGAAGCTGCACTTCATACAGTGTTTAATTCTTGCCCATTAAAATGTTGGGCTTTTGCCTGCCCTTGCTCTCAAGTGAAAGAGTTTTCCTGGAAAACTCCATTCAGGAGATTAAAGTGTTGTTCACTTGATCTTCAGTGGTAAATGTAAGAGCTGTAGTGTTGTGTTCTGTACTGCAGGATGTGAGACCTCACAGGCAGGAATGCTGTTAGGTCAGTGCAGGAGTGTAAGCACTTTCAGAAGTGCAGCCAGCTCAGCATTTTAAATCCCAGAATTCCAGCATGGTGGGGATGGAAGGGACTTCACATTAGAGAAGTTTTTCCTCCTGAGTTCCAATTTGTGCCCATTGCCCTTTTATCTGTTATTGGGTACCACTGAGAAGAGTCTGGCTCCTTCTTGACACTCACCCTTCAGATACTTGTAAACATTTCTGAGATCCCTTTCTGGGGCTGCTCCTCTCCAGACTCAACAGCCCCAGGTCTCTCAGCCTTTGCTCTTCACAGAGATGCTCCAGGCATCTCCCCTGTGGAGAGAGACTGAGAGCCCTGGGGCTGTTCAGTCTGGAGAAGACTGAGAGGAGATCTGATCAATGTCTACAAATATCTGAGGGGTGAGTGTCAGGTAGATGGGGCCAGTGTCTTTTTGCTGGTCAGCAGCAAGGAGCAACAGATACAAACTGAAACATAGAAGGTTCCACCTCAACGTGAGGAGAAACTTATTTACAGTGAGGGTGACAGAGCCCTGGAGCAAGCTGCCCAGAGAGGTTGGGAGAATCTCCTTCTCTTGAGACTTTCAAAACCCACCTGGATATGTCCCTGAGCGAACTACCCTGGGTGGTCCTGCTTTGGCAGGCAGGTTGGACTTCATGACCACTGGAGATCCCTTCCAACCTCTGTGATTGTGTGATTTGTATGGGTTTATAGGCTTGCTCTCAGGCTGTTCTTCTCCAGGCTCAACAGCCCCAGGGCTCTCAGTTTTTCCTTCTCACATCGATGCTCCAGGCTCTCAGCAGCTTTGTAGCCTCTGCTGGACTCTCTCCAGTAGTTCTGTGTCTCTCTTGAATTGGGCACAGGACTCCAGATGTCACCACACCAGGGCTGAGTAGAGATGGAGGACAATGTCCCTCAACTAGCTGGCCACATTCTTGTCTGTGCAGCCCAGGATACCATTGTCCTTTTTGGCCATGGGGGCACATTGCTGGCCTCTTGTCCCCCAGGACTTCCAGGTCCTTCTCCACATAGCATCTTTGCAGCAGGTCCCCCCTCACCTGTACTGGTGCCCAGCTGCAGGACCCTACACATGCCCTTGTTGAACCTCATTAGGTTTCTCTTTGCCCAACTCTGCTGCCTGCCCACATCTCTCTGGATGGCAGCACAGGCTGTTGCTGTGTCAGCCTCTCCTCCCTAAGAAGAGGTGTGAAAAACAGTGACCCTGAGACTCTGGTGTTCCGGAGTGTGTGTTCTAATCCATTGCCTATTTAGAGGCTCTGTTGTGTTTTGTTTTCCTTCTTCAATCCTGACCTTGACTCTATGGCAGCCTATGCACAGGCCCTGTCTGTTGCTGAGTCTGAGGAGGATAAAGCTCATGTCATGACTGCCATGGCCATAGCAGAGTACAAGCAGAACAAAGTGGATGCTGCACAGACACTGCTATTCAAATGGTGAGTGGAAGGGAGAACATTCAGTGTCTGATGTTTCTGTGTCCTGCTGAATCCTCACATGTAGTTTTGGAGGGATCTCAGGTGGTTATTTCCTTTGTGCTGCACTGGATGCAGTGTTCTTCTAACCTTATTTATGTGATAGATATGTTTCGGGTGATGGGCTTTGTTGTATTCCATATTCTAAACACAGAATGAAATGGAAGGGTTCATGGGCTGGACATTCTGCTTGTGTAATCATAGTCACAGGATGGTTTAGCTTGGAAGGGATGAGTCTAGGTTGCTCAAGGCCTGGCCTTCAACACCTCCAGGGAAGGGGCCTCCACAGCCTCCCTGGGCAACCTGTGCCAGGGTCTCTCCACTCTCACTGCTGAGGATTTCTTCGTCCTCTCCAGTTTCAGTCTTCCCTCTTTCAGCTCAAAGCCATTGTCCCTTGTCCTGTCACTCTCAGCTCTTGTCCAAAGTCCCTCCTCCTGGAGCCCCTTCAGGTATTGGAAGGCTGCTCTAAAGTGTCCCTGGAGCCTTATCCTCTTCAGGCTGAATGTTGCCCCTTGTGCTGTCACTGGGCATCAGTAAGAGGAGTCTGTTACCAGCAAGTGTGATTTGTGCTCCATGTTGTGCTCTCCTTCCCTCTTTCTGATCCAACAGCTCATTGAAGGAACCCTGTGTGGAAAGTCTGAAGGCTCTGTCCACACTGGGCCTGCTGAAGAAGGATGTCACACTGGCATCGGCAGCCCTGAAAGAGCTCAGGAAGCATGAGAAAGGGGACGGGAGCCTATACGAGAGGTGCCTCATAACATCTGCTCTCTGTGCTATGCAGGGCAGGAACATGGAAGTGCAGAGAGAAATTTGCAAAGCAATACACTGGTAAGTCATTGTGCCTGCTGAGTGTTCAGCTGGGTTTACAGGGAGCAGTAACCAAACTTTTGATCACTGGCAGCAGGCTTCTAAACAATCAGCAAATTGTCTTCCAAAGTGAAGCCCTCATTTGAGCTTGCATCATCATCCATAGCTGGTTTGGGGCTTTATGTTTTTTTTTCTGGTAGCTTCTCTGGTAGCTAGATCAATTCACTCTTCTACAAAAGCCTTTTTCATGATGTGTAACAGAATCTTAAACCTGGAGAAGTCCCTAGGGTTTGTATTTAATATTTAACAGCCTCTGAAGCTGCTCACTCATTAACTAAAAGTGTGTTAAATTGGATGGTGATTAGCTTGAGCATTGTAGAAAGGGGAGTTTAGATCAGTGCCTTCAAACAAGACCTCGTGGTCTCTACTGCTGCTTTCAGAAACATTCTTCATGCAAATTGCCTTTCTCCAGCTGCAATTAAAATTCCTTATTCTTCACACTGAAGATAAAACTTCAGGAGTGCACAGCCCTGCAGCATACTCATTTTGTTTCTGTGAATGCTGATCTGCATTTTGTGTTCCTCTTCTTTCTTTAGCCAGAAAGATAATTTGAAGTATTGCACTGTTTGTTTAAAACTGCTGTTTTAATGCTCTGGTTTCGGCCCTGAAGGCTTATTTTCTCAGCAGAGAAAGATCTGTTTGGGGTTTGTTACAACTGCCTGGGTAGCCATGGTAGAGCAGGTTCCTATCTAAGGCAGAAAGTCTAACATCCTTGTTCTTTTTAAAGCAAACCTGATGATCCTGCCCTCTGGTCTCTGCTGTCTCAGCTGGTTCCCTTCTATGCACCACGAAAAGCCAAGGTAAGGGTGTTGGCTGTAACACACCTGGGCTGCTTGCATGCTGGGCACTCTGTGTTGATTTTCCACTCAAAGTCCCACACTTCAGTTCATGACATTCACTGCTGACTGTGAGAACTCAAATCTTAGCACACACAGAGCAATGCACAGACCATAGAAGGGTTTGGGATCTTGAAGATCATCCAGCACCCTGCCATGGGCAGGGACTCCTCCCACTAGCCCTGGTTTCTTAAGGCCCCTTCCACCCTCTGTGCATGAAGCCTCCACAACTTACTGGGCAACCTGTTTCAGTGCCTCACTACCCTCATGGTGAAGTATTTCTTCCTAGTGCCTCATGTCGGTCTGGCTCCTTCCTGTGTGAAGACATCACCCCTCCTCCTATCCCTCCCCAGCTCTCCTGTGATCCATTCAGGTACTGGAAGGCTGCTCTACAGTCTCCCAGAGCCTTCCCTTCTGCAGGAAGTTCCATGTAAAATTATTTGTTTCTTCCCTGGGGCAGCAATTCCATATCTTCTTGAGGTGATTTTACAGGAAAAATCTCCTAGGATTATTCCAGCAAGCACAGGTTGTAATATTTATGGTTTTTGGTTTGGTCCTGCACACATGTGGTTGGTTACATCAATATGTAGCAAGTCTGCAGGTGACACCAGACTCTCTGGTGTACCTGATTTACTCGAGGGATGGGAGCCATCCAAAGGTGCTTGGACACTCTGAAGAAATGGGCATTTGTCAGCTTCATGAGGTTCAACAAAGCCAAGGCCCTGTACATGGCCTGGGCAACCCCCAGTACCAATCCAGGCTGGGGAGTAAGAGCTGGAGAACAGCCCTGAGAAGAAGGACTCAGGGGTCCTGGGTGGGGCAAAGCTGGCGATGAGCCAGCAGTGAGTGCTGCCAGCCCAGAGTCAGCCCTGCCCAGCAGTGTGGGCAGCAGGGGCAGGGAGGGGATTGTGCTGCTCTGCTGGGCTCTGCTGACACCTCCCCTGCAGTGCTGGGACAGCTCTGGAGTCCTTAGCACAGACAGGGACCTGTTGGAACAGGGCCCGGAGGAGACCACAGCAGTGCTGGCAGGGCTGGAAGCTCTCTGCTGTGAGGCCAGGCTGAGAAAGTTGGAGCTGTTCAGCCCAGAGGAGAGAAGGCTCCAGGGACACCTTCGTGTGGCCTTTCAGTGCCTAAAAGGGCCCAGCAGAAAGCTGGGGACAGACTTTTGAGCAGGGCCTGTTGTGACAGGCCAAGGGGGGATGGTTTGAACTCAAAGAGGGAGATTGAGAGTGGACAGAAGGGAAAAATATTTGACTCTGAGAGTGGGGAGAGCCTGGTCCAGGGTGCGCAGAGATGTGTGAGCTGCCCCATGGCTGACACCATTGCAGGTCAGGTTGACTTGGGCTCTGAACAGCCTGCTGTAGCTGCAGATGTTGAGTAGTTGGATTAGATGAACTTTAGAGGTTCCTTCCAACCCAACCCAGTCTGGGATTCCAGGATTCTGTGAAGTTAGGATTCATTTGTGTTTAATTTGATTGATCTAATCAACTCACTTCCAGCACCAGCCAGTGCTTCCTTGCTGCTTTTATACTTATGATTGGCTCTTCTCCAAATAAAGTCTCTTTCTCTTAATTTGTATCACAGGATGTTAGGGCTTAGAAGGGACCTTTGGAGATCTGAGTCCAACCCCCTTGCCAGAGCAGGACCTTAGAATCCAACACAGGTCACACAGGAGCACATCCAGATAGGTCTTGAAAATCTCCAGAGAAGGAGACTCCACAACCTCTCTGGGGAGCCTGTTCCAGTGCTCTGTGACCCTTACAGTAAAGAAGTTCTTTCTCATGTTGAGGTGGAACTTCCTGTTCTATATTTTACACATATTGCCACTTATTCTATCACAGGGCAGAGGCTGCTCCCTCCCTCCTGACCCCCAGCCCTCAGATATTTATGAACATCAGTTAGATCCCCTTTACGTATTCTCTTCACCAGACCAAAAATCCCTGGGTCCCTCAGCCTCTCCTCACAGGGCAGTGCTCCAGCCCCTTCATCATCTTTGCAGCCCTCCCTTGGACTCTGTCCAGTAGATCCCTGTCCCTCCTGAACTGAGAAGCTGAAAACTGAATAGAGTATTCCTGGTGAGGTCTCACCGGGGCAGATTAGAGGGAGAGGAGGCTCCCTTGATTTGCTGATCAATTGTGTGAAACAGAAACAGCACCTTCAAAGAAATATCTCTGTTAGACACAAGCATGAACAGAACATCTGAATAAATTCTTATCCTGAGTGTCTCTTCTTGGCTGCTTCTAGAGAGATTGTGCTGCAGGGAAGGCACAGCTGTCATCATGCACACTTGGTGTTTCTGGTTAACACAAACAAAACACACTTGCATTACCCGTGGTATAACATCTCCTTAGTTCATCAGTCTACAGTCAGTTCTTTTGTCTCTCGTCTTGCAGGCAGGAGCTGTGGCAGGAAGCGTTGCCCAAGTACTTGATGTAAACCGTGGAAAGGTTTGGCTTTTTTGACACCCAGGCTTTGTAATTCAATAAGCAGCCCTAAACCAATCCCCTCTGATCACTGCTGTCACACTGTGAGTTCACTGCTCTGCTCTGCTTTGCAGGAAGCCCTGGTGGACGTTGCAGTGAACCAGCTGGCTGCAGGGTGTCACATGTCAGAAGATAAGCTGAACAACCCTCTGAAGAACATTCAGAAGGCCATCCACCTCTATCCAGGTCACTCTGGTTTTCCACCCTGTTTTGCACATCAGAATATCCTTGTGGTAACAACACAAATCTGCCTGCTTCATGATCCTGGGTTGCTTTGTGGTTCTGGGTTGTCAGTCTGCTGTGGAAGAATGCTGGCATCTGAAGTTTCAGCTGCAAGCTTAGGCCTGGGAATTAAACCAAGCAAGAAGGAAAACAGTGGCTGGGTTTCAAGACTTACGAAAACACAGCAACAGGTCAATCCCTCAGCAGAACAGAGAAGTACTTCAGTGCATGTTAGACAAAAACCTCACATGTGCCCTCAGCCTGCTGCTAAAGCCAGCAGGAGAGATTTCTTCCTCTGTCTTGAGAGTTTGGATGGGAAATGTTCTCTGGCAGAAGGGTGGCCCTGGGCTGCAGGCAGCTGTCACAGACTGGGGATCTGCATTGGGTAGATGAAGGGCAAATATCGTGGGATTTTCAGCTGGTGGGTTGCACTGCAGTGGAAAACCAAAACACCTTTTCTGTGCTGGGATCCTGCTGGGATCTTGTTCTGGGGTGGTAGAGGGGATGCAGGTTGGAAGAGTCTTTACTACAGGTGCACACAAGACTGTCACTGCGGTTCCAGAGCAGCATGCTGCACTTTTTATTTTATGATAGAGTCATGGAATTATTTAGGATAGAAAAGCCCCCTAAGAACATCCAGTACAACCATCAGCCCATCACCACCATGGCCCCGAGTGACATAGGCTCTAGCACTTCCCTGGTCAGCCTGTTCCAATCCCTGACCACTCTGGCAGCACCTTATGTCCAACCTAAACCTTCCCTGGCACAATTTCAAGACATTTCCTCTCATTCCACCACATGAAACTAGGGAGCAGAGCCCAACCCCCACCTGCCTCCAACATCCTCACAGGATGCAATGAGGTCTCCCCTTAGCCTCCTTTCCTCCAAACATCCCCAGGTCCCTCAGCTGCTCCTCACCAGCCCAGTTCTCTAGACCCTTCCCAGTTTTGTTGCCCTTCTCTGGACCTGCTCCAGCCCCTCAGTGCCTTTCCTGAAGAGAGGGGACCAATCCTGAACTCAGGATTTAAGCTATGGCCTCACCAGTGCTCAGTACAGGGGTGCGATCCCTGCCTTGCTCCTGCTGCTCCCCATTCCAATCCCCAGGCCAGGATGCTGACTGAAAGCTGAGTTGGCATCTTAACAGTTTTGGTGCCCCTGTACAGCACTAAGTCACGGTACCTGAAAAGGGTCTCCAAGAAAGCAGGGAGGGGCTTTTTACAAGGGCTTGGAGTGATTGGAGGAGAGGGAATGGACTGAAGCTTGTAGAGGGCAGGTTGTCACTGGAGATGAGGAAGAAATTCATGACTGTGAGGGTGGGGAGACACTGGCACAGGTTGCCCAGGGAGGCTGTGGATCTGCCCTCCCTGGAGGTGTTGAAGGCCAGGTTGGATGAGGCCTTGAACAATCTGGGCCGGTGGGAGGTGTCCCTGCCCATGACAGGGAGTTGGAGCTGAATGATCCTGAAGGTCCCTTCCAACCTGATCCATCCCATGATTCTATGCAAAGTTTACCGTCCTGAGCCAGCAGTAAGCTGTCAGCTTTGGTCACACTCTGGTGGCTCTGTCAAAAGTCCATCAGTCTGCTGTCCCAGCAGCATCTTTGCCTGTGCAGAACCCTGCTCACAGGAGGGAAATGTCAGGTGCCTGGTGCTGCACTGCCAGAGGCTCTGGTCCCATCCCTTGCCTTGCCCTGGATGAGACCTGCTGGGTGTGTGGTTCCAATGGTGGCTGCATTTTGCTGCTCTGCTGCAAACCATTCTCAATGAACCTGCAGCACCATCAGAGCAGGACTGAGCTGCCTTTGTCCATTCTTGCCTAGGTAACCCTGCTGCCTGGGCAGTGCTGATGGCAGCCTGCCATGCTGAGAACACCACTGCCTGCCTGAGCCGCACTCAGCCACCACACACTGGTCTGGAGATGACTCTGCTGGCTGCAGTCTCAGCCCAAAGTAAGAGCTGTGAGTTTTTCAGCTTGAAGGCAATGAAGTCAAAGGGAAGTGCTGCAAGCCTTCAATGCTGCTGAAGTTGTGAATAAGCTGGGAAGTGCTCAGGAGGGTTTCAGCTGCAGCTGTGCCCAGGTGGATGGGTGTGGTACAGCACAGCAACACAGCTTACAGAGAAAGGCTTCTGAATTCTCAGCTTGAGTCCTTGAGCTGCTCCTGACTTTTGTGTTCCAGTGGAGGCACAGCCTCATCCTGGCTGAATGTCTAAGGTGTCTAGAAAGCCAGGATTCAAATTTCTTGTGTGCCTGCCTGCTCTGAAAACATCAATATTGCTGTTGTGAGTTAGGTTTGGAACCCAACAAACTGAAAATTTACTCCCCTGGAGTAAATTTACCACACTTACCCAGAATTTTGGAAGTGAAATGAATTGACATTTACAAAAGTAGACTAAATATGTATGAAGAACAATCATGGTGCATAAAGTATATATATATATATTAGTGACAGTTCAACAACAACCCCTTGTTACAGTATGTGATAACCCTTGTACAGTATTTCAGCTCTCCCCCAGCTGTCTATACCTCCCCACTCTGTACCTTTTACAGACCCAACCAGGGAGATTAGCATGCAGGGTCACAGAACAGAGAAGTAGGAAGGCAGACAGCAGGCAGACAGAGAACTGGTATGTCAAAATAGAAGATAATTCAGCAGCCTAATGGAATTACATAAACTTCTCATACTGTTATTCTGTGCCCAATCCCTAAAACTGTTCTTCGGACCAGAATTCTCTGGGAAAAAATAGTCTTATTTACAATTGAGACACTATGCTGGGGCACTAAAATGTCAGAGCCCTAAACATTTCCTCTCCTCCTTTTGATTTTGATCTGAACATCTTCCTACAAAGGAAGGAAGCCAGGTCAGGTCAGTGTTCCCCCCATTCCCTCTCAGCCCAGATCTGGAAGGTGTGACCTGATGCGGCACCACAGCACACACAGCACTGTGCTTCTGTGTTTTATGTCTCTGCAGCTACAGAAGGAAACCTTCCACGGAGTTACATCCAGACTCTTGAAGATTGGTGCCTGTGCCAAGCTGTTACCAGTCTGAAGGAGACTGGTGAACTCTCGGCAGCTGAAGCACTGTGTAACAAGGTATGGTGGCATTGCACAGCAGGGTGAGGTGGAGTTGTGTAGAAGCTATGGTTCGTGTGTGTGGTGCCAAGAGATGATTTCTGAACCAGCAGCTCTGCTCTAGTAGAGCTGCAAGATGCAGCAGTTGTTACCATTTTCTCCTCAAGGTGCTTCCTGCGTGCAGCATCCAAACTGTTTGGATGCTGGCACAAGCAGTGTGGGAGATGACGAAGCTCGGTCTGCCCTTCCTGCCTTTGTTCACTAACCTGCTGTTCAGCAAAGCATGGCAGATAGTCAGAGCAGCAACTGCAAGTAGAAGCCCTGTTAGCCCCAAACTGCCATTGTGAAACCAAAGGAGAGCTGGAGGGCTACCACTCACCCCTCTATGTCTCAAACCTCTTAAGAGCAGAAGATGCACAGAACTTAGGGTGGGCTTCAAGTGTGTTGTGAAAGCAACATTATCTCTGTCTCTGGGTCAGTTCCTGGAACACTTGTGCAGAGCAGGAGGGATATGTGGGATATGTCAGCTTGCAGGCATCCCCAGAGTGCTTTCAGTGCTGTTTGCTGCAAAGAGCAAAGTGGAGCTATCAAAGTGGCTGCTGGTGTCTGGAAATACCAATTCTGGTGCCACACTGAGCCTTGTTCTGGTTCTAGGGTTTAAAAAGCCACCCTGAGCACCCAGCTCTGCTTTTGCTGTTGAGACAAGTTCAGTGCAAGCAGCTGCTGCAGACTCACAGGGAACTTCCAGACAGCGTCCTGCAGGAACTCCACAAGACAGTCGTGACCAGTTCAACTTCTGTTGCAGCCTGGCAAGTAAGTGGGGGTCTTCTGCCTGGCTTTGGTGTGCTGCTGTCAGCAGAGACCGCTGGAGCAGGGTGAGTTTGCTTCACTCTTTGCTTTTTTTTGTCCAGAGGAGAAAACCAGCTTATATTTAAAGAATGACAGCATGGTTTGGGTTTGAAGGGACCTCAAAGATTATCCAGTTCCAGCCTCCTGCCACGGGCAGGGACACCTCCCACTAAGCCAGGTTGCTTAAGGCTCCATCCAACAAGGCCTGACATCCACCCTTGAAATATTGATCAGCACTGAGGAGATCCCCTCTCAGGCTGCTCTTCTCAACTAACCAGACCCAGGGCTCTCAGCCTTTCCTCCTCACAGACATGTTCCAGTCCCTTTGGCATCTTTGTAGACCTTTGCTGTACCCTCCCCAGCAAGTCCTATCCTTCTTGAACTGGGGAGCCTAGGACTCCAGATGTGACCTCACCAGGGCAGAGTCGAGTGGGAGAACTTCCTTTCACTCTTCTCCACCCATCCTGGTCACAAGGCCACATTGCTGGACATTCTGTTACCTAGTAGCAGTCCAAGGTCCTTTAATCCAGAGCTGCTTCCCAGCAGGTCACCACTAACCGCTACTGGCACAGAGAATTCCTTCTCCACAAATGGAGGACTCTACACTTGCCCATGTTGAACTTCATGAGCTGCCCTTCTGCCCAGCTGTCGAGCCTGTCCAGGTCACACTGGATGGCAGCACAGCCTCAGGATCTGTCAGCCACTCCTCCTGGTTTGGTGTGATCAGCAAACTGGCTGTACACTCTGTACCTTCAGGTCATCGATGAGTGCATTGGACAGGGCTAGACCCAGCACTGAACCCTGGGGGACACCAGCAGCCATGGGTCTCCAGCTAGCTGCTGCCCCACTACCCTCAGTTCTCTGCAGAGCCACCCTAATGCCTGACATGGTGGTTCTTTGCTCCTTCACATCCTGAGAGCCAGACACCTTCAGCTGCAAACTGCTGAGGACAGGAGCTACTCCTTTGGTCTGCACAGGAAAGGGTGTTTGACCTAACAGAGCAGCCTGCAGCTGAACAGCAAGGATGCAGAGTCGTTCACCAGTGCTGGGGAATGCTTTCTTTGCCCTGCTAAGACTACCCTGGACCACTGTGTCCAGCTCTGGCTCCCTAGTTAAGAGGGACAAGGACCTGCTGGAGAGAGTCCTGTAGAGGCTATATGAGGGTGATGAAGGGACTGGAACATCTCTGCTATGAGGAATGGCTGAGAGCCTTGGGGCTGTTTAGCCTGGAGAAGAGCAGCCCCAGGGGTGATATTCTGAATGTTTGCAAATATCTGAAGGGTGAGGGCCAAGAAGAGGCCAGGATCATTTCAGTGGTGCCCAGTAATAGATAAAGGGGCAGTGGACACAAACTGGAACCCAGGAAGTTCCACCTCAGCATGAGGAGCAACTTGTTTGTTGTGAGGGTGCTAGAGGGCTGGAGCGGGCTGCCCAGAGAGGTTGTGGAGTCTCCTTGTCTGCAGAACTTCCAGCCTCACCCTGGCCATTGTGATCTTGGGCAAGCTGCTGTGGGTGCCCCTGCTTTAGCAGGTGTTGGACTGGATGATCTCCAGAGGTCACTTCCAACTCCATTATGCTGAGATTCTGAGATACACTGCTTGCTTACCTGTGGGCAATGCCCAGTTGTCTGTGGGTGGCCAAGGGATTTCCAGAAGATACTGTTGTGGTGAGCAGAGCTGCCTGTAGAGGTAGCAGTGGGGGCTGGGTGGGTGGCTGATGGTACTGTGCTGATTGTGCTGTGGGACTGGGATCAGTGGAGCTCAGTGCTGGTACCCTTTGGTGCCCACACAGCTGACTGTGTTGGGTGTTTGTTTTGCAGTGGCTGGCAGAAACGTACCAGTCCCAAAGGATGATGGTTGGGGCAGAGATGTGCTACAGGAAGAGCCTGCAGCTGGCTTCGCAGCAGGGCAGCTGGCATGGGAAGTTTTCCAGCTTGCTCAGGCTGGCCCTGCTGGCCCTGGAAGTTTGCATGGTAGGACAACCCACACTGTATCACTGCATGGGGTGGCAGGAGGTTGTGAATGGTGAGGGGCCTCTGCAGTCTTTAACTGAACTCCCTCTTGAAATAAATTTGCATTTTATGAATAACCAGAGGTCTGGAGAACCTCCCTATGGGACAGGCTGGGAGAGCTGGGGCTGTTCAGCCTGGAGGGGAGTGGGGTCCAGGGAGACTTCAGACCTGAAGGGGCTCCAGGAGAGCTCCAGGAGAGCTGGCGTTTCGGCTCTTCTAATCTGCCCTGCCTTAAACAATTGTGCAAACACCTGGTGAGAGCCTTGCCCAGATCCAAGCTAATTGGCTTCTCTCCTAGTTCTCTTTCCAAATTAAAACTGGGCTCCCTTTCCAGGGCAGCAGTGGGAATGCTGGCTGCACACAGTGGGGTGAGAAGGTTTCCCTTCAGGCGGAAGATTCAGGAATCGGCTCCATTAGGTGATTCCCATCTTGGAGCTGGTTTTTTCAAAAGGTGATGTCACTGCTGGGGATCAGTCCTACACTCTGGAACAGTTCTGTACAGGGGTTGGTGCTCCAGAAGCTAAGTGATATTGAACAAGGGTTTGTGACTCACAGCAGCGTTCCTGCAACACATGGAACAGATTCCTTGAGAAACAAGTGAGGGGAATGAGCTGGCAGGGCTGCTGCTGGAATATTCAACAAGGTTTCTCCAGGCTCTCCTAGAAGTTGTTGGACTGGGTTGGGTTTGTGCAGAACTCTTTTCCTGATCTGCCAGAAGCTTTACTGAACTGAGAAGAGCATCAACTGAATCTGCTCTAGATAGCTGCAAACAGAGAATTGGTTGACACTACACACTGATACAAAAACTTATTTTCTGTTTCTTTCCCTTTTCTTCATCTCTCCTTTTCCCTTGTTTCCCCCCTTTCCTCTTCCCACAGGCTAATGTCTCAGATGATCACTGGCCAGCCTTGGCACGGGAGGCAACAGCTGAGGCACTGAAGCTCTCTCCTTGCCCCCTGGCATTTCTCCTGCAGGCACTGCTGCAATATCAGCGCAACATGGCAGCAAGGTAGGCATCACCTCCTGACTTCAGACTGCAGCACCAGTGGGCATTGGCCACAGCCCTGACTCCTGCAACTGAAAAGGAATTGCACAGAGGAATTAATTCTTGTGTAGCACTTAGAAGGGACAGGGGAGAGGAGCTGCGTAGGCTGCAGAAGTTGCTTCAGGAGAACCTCATGAGGTTCAACAAGGCAAAGAGCAAGGTCCTGCAGCAGGGTCAGGGCAGTTCTTGATAATCAGCCCAGGCTGGGGATGATGAGCTTGGGGGCAGCTCTGTGGGGAAAGACTTAGGGTGCTGGGGGTGAGAAGCTGGACAGGAGGCAGCAATGGGCCAAGTGCAGCCTGGGCTGCATCCAGAGCAGCATGGTCAGAGGTGGAGAGAGGGGATCCTGCACCTCTGCTCTGCTCTGCTCTGCTCTGCTCTGCTTAGACCTCACCTGCAGGGCTGGGTCCAGCTGTGGGGCCACCAGCACAAGAGAGACCTGGAGCTGCTGGAGAGGGTCCAGGGGAGGCCACCAAGCTGCTCAGAGGGCTACAGAACCTCTCCTGTTGAAGAGCTGGGGCTGTGCAGGCTGGAGAAGAGAAGGCTGCAGAGAGAGCTTAGAGCTGCATTTCAGTATCTGCAGGGCACCTGCAGGCAGGCTGGGGAGGGACTGTTGAGAAGGGCCTGTGGGGACAGGCCGAGGGGCAGTGGTTTGGAAGTGGAGCAGGGCAGAGTTAGGTTGGAGATGAGGAGGAAGTTGTGCAGAGTGAGGCGAGGAAGTGCCAGGCACAGACTGCCCAGGGAGGTGGTGGAGGTTCCATCCGTGGAGACATTGAAGGTCAGGCTGAAGGTGTCCCTGTGCAGCCTGCTGTGGTTGGAGATGTCTCTGCTGCCTGCAGTGGTTTGAGAAGATGCCCTTGGAGGATCCCTACCAAGCTAAGGCCTTCTGCGATTTGTTGGGAATTGTTTTGTTTGTGCTTCCCTAGGGAGACTCGTCGGATGTTGGACAGAGTGGTTCACCAGCCAGGGAACCCAGAGAGCATCGTGTCAGTGGCACGCTGGTACCTGCTGCACCATCTGCATGCCAAAGATGATCCTGAATTCATAGATGTGAGACACCCCTTGGTTACACTCAGCCTCCTGATGACTCCTGCTGTGGTCTCAGCTGGGAGGTGGGGTAGGGGAGGTGCTGGTTCAGTTGCTCCAGGGATTGCAGTGTTTAAGGGTTGTGTATGGACACAGGGGGTCTAAACTGTCCACGCTGCATCCAGACTGTTGGGAATCTTCCACAAGCCATACTAAAGGAAAGCCAGACTTCACTGGGGGACATGGTTTAGTGGCCATGGTGGTGGTGGGTTGAAGGCTGGACTTTTGATGACCTTGGAGGGCTCTTTCCAGCCAAAATAATTCTGTGACTGTGTGAAAACCAAACAGCAAACCCTCTCTGTAACCCAAACTGGCAAGAATTCTGCTAGTCTGCAGTAGAGTTGAGGACCATTTGGAAAAGTGGAGGTGTCAGGGAGACCTTAGAGCAGCCTTCCTGTACCTGAAGGAGCACCAGAAGAGCTGGGGTGAGACTTTGGACAGGGGCTGGCAGTACCAGAATGAGAGACAATGGCTTTGAGCTGAGAGAGGAGAGATTGAGAGTGAAGAGGAGGAAGAAATTCTTGGCAGTGAGGGTGGGGAGACTCTGGCACAGGTTGCCTGGGGAGGCTGTGGATCTGCCCTCCCTGGAGGTATTGAAGGCCAGGTTGGATGAGGCCTTGAGCCACCTGGGCCAGTGGGAGGTGTCCCTGCCTGTGGCAGGTGGTTGGAATGGGATGATCATGAAAGTCCCTTCCAAGCCATCCCGGTCTGTCACTCTGTGATTGTAGCAGTGTCTGAGGGGCAGCAGGCAGATAGGTCCTGCCTAGCACTGCTTGTTCCATTACAGCAGGTCACTTGCTCCTCGGGCTTAGTCTAAGCCTTGAGCAGCAAACGGTGCTGCTGCAGTGCAGTGTAGGGCACTACAAGCTGGGGGTCTGCAAGTGTCTGGTGTTCTCAGCAAGCTGCTGTGTCCTGTTGGATATCTCCTGCCTTTGCTTGTGGGCTCTGTGATCCCATGGGACACTGCAGAGCAGAGATTCAGGTGCCCTTGAGGTCATCACTGGTACCCTCAATTCCCAGCTTTCACTACTTGTTTTTCTCTGCAGGTGCTCATAGACAATGCCAAAGCCAATGGAGATGTGCGAGTACTGGAGCTGCACAAGAAGCTGTCAGCGAGCACCTAGCCATGGAGCAACTGCAGTGAGAAATCTTCCCGTGGGGGCAGCTTGAGCAGTCCCTGCTCAGCAGCCTGGGATATTTGGGGATTCTTTCTTTGTTACTGTCTGCTTTTGCTCTTTGTTTTTGTCAGTTGCAACTTCTGTCCTCAGTTTTCATTTCTTGGTGAAGCAAAGTGTGTTCCTGTGCTGTCAGCATGGGCTCCACCAGGAAAATAAAATTTATTTTGAAGAAAACTCCTCAATTTTTCTTTTTTGTTCTCTTCCTCACTCAACCTTTATCATTGTTTGCACTCAAAGTGCTTCTCTGTGCTTCACCCTTGGTCACAGACAGCAGAACGACATCAACCACCCTGGACTGACATGAGGCTGAGCAGACTTCTGCTTGTTCCCTTTCCCTTGTGCACATCCAGAGCCCCTCCCTACCCCAAAATGCCAGGCAGGGAGTAGCAGAGAAGCTGGGATGGAGGCAGCCAGAGGTGAGACACCTCCCTTCACCCAGGGCAGGAGGTCAGTCACAAGACCCCTCCCTCCAAGCCATGTGTCCTGTCTGGATGAGTAAGTGTAGTGGGTTTGCAGTGACCTGCCC
>VWZI01010227.1:4084-16231 GCA_013396835.1 Psilopogon haemacephalus
CTCGGCTGAGCGTCACCCCAGGCGAGCTTTCATCGTCGCCGGGCCGGAGCCGGGCACCGCCGCGGGCCGAGCCGTACGGGAACAGCCCCGGGCGGGGCAGCGCCGTCGCCACCGCCAGTACCGCCGCCAGCACCGCCACCCGCATCCCGCTGCCAGCGGCACACGGGACCTTCCCCCCACCCAGCCTCAGGACCCCGCCGGGGGCGAAGCGGAACGGAGCACAACGAAGCGGACCCGACGGGACGGCCCCGACCCGCCGCAGGGAACCGGAGCCGGTGGGGCGGGGACGGGGCGAGCTACATGCTGGGCGGGTCCAGCCGGCTATTGGATCCCCCTGCCCCGGGCCTGACCAATCGCATCTTACCCCAAAATCCTCCCCGGGCTCCAACATCGCCCCCAACACCGCCTCTAGTCTCCATCGACGCCCCCTACGGTACTGCAGTGGCATCTTGGGGGGGTCGATGGTGAGACTCCTCTTTTCGTGCCCCGATGCTCCCCTGGGACCCTGTATCCCCCACTCCGAGTGGACGGGGAAGGGGAGAGTGGGGACCCCTACTTCGTGCCTCACTGCTCCCCAGGACCCTGCATCACTCCGCTCCGGGTACCGCGGTGGCGACCCGCAGGGACTGGGAGGACGAGGGAAGAGATTCCCTCTCCGTGTCGCGCTGCTCCCCAGGGTACTGCATCCTCTCTCCATTAGATCCCCCTGCCCCGGGCCTGACCAATCGCATCTTACCCCAAAATCCATCCCGGGCTCCAACATCCCCCTCCCCTCAACACCGCCTCTAGTCTCCATCGACGACCCCTACGGTACTGTAGTAGCATCCTGGGGGGGGGTCGATGCGGGTACCCCCAGCTCCGTGCCTTGTGCTCCCCCGGGATCCTCCATCCCCCGCTCCAGGTACCCCCTGCGGTGGCATCCCGGGGGGGTGGAACGGGGAGGGGAGAGAAGGTACCTTCAGCCTCTGTGCCCCGCTGCTCCCTGGGGTGTGCCCCCTGCACACTCCCTGGTCCTCAGCCGCCCCCGGAGCCGGGGCCGCAGCCAGCCAGGGTCGGGGCACTGAGCGTGGGCGAGAGGCTCTGGCCGCTCCCCACCGCCCCGGATCGCTCTCTCTCGATCCCGGGAGAAAGTCCTTATCCACATGTAACAGAGGTTGGGAATGTTCTTTTGGTTTGGAGACACCACACACACACACACACACACAACCCCCCCACGCACACCCCACCCCCAAATCCTGGCAAGCTGGACTTGCTGAGTGCTCCTGGAATTCCAGGCTGGGAGCAGCTAAAAGCTCTCCTGCAAGGTTGTCTCCAACGATTCCCTGTTCCTGGAGTGTCTCCTGCTCTCTCCTGGCTCCAGACCAGCTTTCCTATCACAGAGAGAGCATGCACATGCCCAAGGAATGCCAGATAACAAGGAGAGAAGTGTCAAACACGCCCCCTCAGAGAAATAAATCAGGAATACATTCATGGCATTCCCGGTAGGAATCCTCGGAGGAGAAGCAGCTGGATGTGGCGACAAAGACTTGTCACTGTGGTCCATGTCTGCTCCATCCTAAAAGTGGATCCCAGCCATGACCAGGGATAAGATGGTTTGGAATCGAGGCTGTCCCAGCAAGCATGACCTCAGGGGCTGCATCCGGTCAAGTTGCTGCCCCCTTTCAGCTGGCCCTTGGATGGAGATGTTTCTCCTGGCCTTGGAAAACCATTAGGGCTTCAAGCAGAGTTCAGGCCAGCTGGATGCTGTCTGCAGCCTTCGAGGAGTTCTCAGTGCCAAAAAAAAGTTGGCTTTTCTTTGAAGTTCAACCACCTCCAGGGCTCTCTCTCCAAGGAAATCAGGCGCAGCACAGGGTCAGCAGCTACTCTGGCTGGTGAGATTCTAGCCAAGATGTCCTTCCTGTGGTGACATTTTGAGGGCTCTGGAGCCCTGGAGCAGGCTGCCTGGAGAGGTTGTGGAGTCTCCTTCTCTGGAGAAATTCTAAACATGCCTGGACGTTGTGACCCTGGGCAAGCTGCTATGGGTGACCCTGCTTTAGCAGGGGGGGTGGGACCAGATGGTCACCAGAGGTCACATCCAGCCCCACCATGCTGGGATTGGCAATGGTCAGGAGGGACAGGAAAGAGAGAGAGCAGCCTGAGAACCCTCTGCACAGTCTCTAAGATGCTAAAAAAATTATTGTTTACACCCCCTACCCCCATCCCACCCCCAGCAAAAGTGGCAGTTAGGAAAACAGCAGCTAGTAAGAGCTGAGTCCTAATGGAGGCTTCGACAGATGGGAGGATGAGGATGGGGAGAGGGATAGGGATGGAGCCAGGAATGGGGACAAGAATGAGGATGATGAGGAATGGGGACAGGGCCAAGAATGGAGATGGGGACAAGGATGGGCAAGGGAATGGGTTTAGGGATGGGAATGGGGACAGGCTCAGCAATGGAGATGGGGACAAGGATAGGCAAGGGAATGGGTATAGGGATGGGGATGTGGACAGGGTCAGGAATAGAGATGGGAACAAGGAGTCAGGGATGGGGACAGGGATGAGGATGGGAACACAGTAAGGACAAGGACGGGAAGAGGAATGGATATAGGGATGAGGATGTAGATGAGGACAGGGACAGGAATGGGAACAGAGGATGGGCAAGGGAATTGGCATAGGGACAGAGATGAGGATGGGGACAGAAATAGGGATGAGGAGAGGGATGGGGGTGAGGATCAAGACAGGGATGAGAATAAGGATGGGCACTGGGTTTGGGCCAGGGATGAAGGCAGGGATGGAAACAAAGATGTGGACATGAATGTGGATTGGGATGTATATGGGAAGAGGGACAAGGATGAGATGGGAACAGGTATAGGGATGGGGACAGGGTATGAACATTAAAAACATCAACAGGCATTTATCTGGTGGCATTTTGTGCTGATGTGCTGAAGCTGGAGGAGGTGAAGGATGCTCTGTGAGAGGGGGCTGGAGAGGATCCAGAAGCCACCATCACCACCACCACAGATACTCACTAAACTGAGCACAAAATCACTCACTGCTCAGCAAACTCCACAGTGTGCTCCTGTCAGATGTGGCTGCTGAGGTGGGCTAGCAACCTCCCCACCCTGCTGGAGGCTTTCCTTTGCTTTGGGATCCTGGTGAAGAAGAGGAAGAGGAGGAGGAGGATTAGGAGGAGGAGGAAAGGCAGACAAATCCCTGGCATGGAGGCCTTTCCAGGCAGGAAATCCCATCAGCCTCTTCTCTGAGGCCTGGCAACCCTGAGATGGCTGAGCTGAAGATAAGAGAAGCAGCAGGAAACCTGCATCTCTCCTGGGACAGACAGGAAAGGAAACGTGAATCCCGGAGAGCGGAGCAGGACCAGGAGCTGAAGCAGAGAGCAAATGCTGCTGGGATGCACTGGGGCTCCTCTATGCCTGGGCAAGGAGCAGGGGTGGTGTGGGGCTGGGGTAAAGAGAAGGGCTCTGCTCAGCTTGGTCAGCAGTGCCCCCACTGCCAGCTGAGCCACTGGGTCACTGTAACAATGCCCTCAGAACTTTTCTCCTCCTGGTTATTGGAAGTCAGTTCAGCTCCAGTGCCATGGACAGAGGCACTGAGTGCAGCCTCAGCAAGTTTGCTGAGCACCCCAAGCTGTGTGGTGCAGCAGCCAGGCTGGAGGGCAGGGATGGCATCCAGAGGGACCTGGACAGGCTGCGGAGGTGGGCACAAGCCAACCTCAGGAGGTTCAACAAGGCCAAGTGCAAGGTCCTGCAGCTGGGTGGAGGCGATCCCAGACACAAAACTAGGCTGGGCAGTGAGTGGCTGGAGAGCAGCCCTGAGGAGAGGGACTTGGGGGTGCTGGTGGAGGAGAAGCTCAAGATGAGGCAGCAGTGTGCACTTGCAGCCCAGAAAGCTAAGCAGAGCCTGGGCTGCAGCAGGAGAAGTGTGGGCAGCAGGTGGAGGGAGGTGATTCTGCCCCTCTACTCCACGCTGGTGAGACCTTACCTGGAGTACTGCATCCAGTTCTGGAGCCCCTGGGACAAGAGGGATGTGGACATGCTGGAGTGTGTCCAGAGAAGGGCCACGAGGATGCTCAGAGGGCTGCAGCACTTCTGCTATGAGGACAGACTGAAAGAATTTGGGCTGTTGAGTCTGGAGAAGAGGAGGCTCCCAGGTGACCTTCTTGTGGCCTTTCAGTATCTTAAGAGGGCCTACAGAAAAGCTGGGGAGGGACTTTTTGGCTCTCAGTTAGTGACAGGACTAGGGGGAATGGAGCAAAGCTGGAGGTGGGGAGATTCAGCCTGGATGTGAGGAGGAAGTTGTTGAGCATGAGAGTGGTGAGAGCCTGGAATGGGTTGCCCAGGGAGGTCTTTAGGGCCAGATCCCTGGAGGTGTTTGCAGCCAGGCTGGCTGAGGCTGTGGGCAGCCTGCTGTAGGGTAGGGTGTCCCTGGGCATGGCAGGGGGGTTGGAACTGCCTGATCCTTGTGGTCCCTTCCAACCCTGACTGATTCTATGATTCTATTTAGCAGGAAGGGCAACAAACCATTGCCTTAAACATCCTTCTGGCTCTGGTGGGGAAGGGACTCTCAAGAGGAGAGGTCGAGCATCGCTCAGCTCCCTGAATTGTCACGCACCTCGGGTCTTCAGAAAGGAGAGGTCTGTGGGGTTCCACCCACCCAACCCCCTCACCCTCCATCCTTAATAACTGGAATCTGCTGGATCATTTCAGCTAAATCTGACAGTAGCATCCCTCAGTGTGTATAAAACCATGGGATAGAACCAAGGGAATCATCTTGGCTGGCAGAAAACTTTGTGATCATAGAATTGTAGAATGGTTTAGGTTGGAAGGGAGCTCAAAGCTCAGCCAGTTCCAACCCCCCTGTGCCATAGACAGGGACACCTCCCACTAGAACAGGTTGCTCAGGGCCTCATCCAACCTGGCCTTCAACACCTCCAGGGAGGTTGTGGATGACAGAATCACCCAATGGGATCTTTGATCTTTGATCACATTGGGTGATTCTGTCATCCACAACCTCCCTGGGCAACCTGTGCCAGTGTCTCACCACCCTCACTCCAAACAACTTCTTCCTAACATCCACTTTCAATCTCCCCTCTGCCACTTTAAACCCATTACTCCTCATCCTGTCATTACAAGACCTTGTCAATAGTCCCTCCCCAGCCTTCCTGTAGGCCACTTCCAGATACTGGAAGGTTACCATAAGGTCTCCTGGAAGCCTTCTCTTCTCCAGGCTGCTGAGCCCCAACTCTCAACCTGTCCTCACAGCAGAGCTGCTGCAGCCCTCTCAGCATCTTGGTGGCCTCCTCTGCACTGGCCCCAACACTTCCATGTTCTTCTTGTGTTGGGGGCTCCAGAACTGTACACAGTATTCCAGGCCCCTTATGTCCAACCTAAACCTCCCCTGATACAATTTAAGGCTTATTTCCTCTTCTCTAATCGCTTGTTAAAGGGAAAGGAGACCACCTCCACCTCACTCCAGCCTCCTGTCAGGGAGTTGTAGAGAGCAATAAGGTCTCCCCTCAGCCTCTTTTTCTCCAGATTGAACAACCTCCATTCCCTCAGCCACTCCCCACCAGACCTGTCCTCCAAGCCCTTCGCCATCTTTATTGTTCTTCTCTGCACATGCTCCAGCACCTCAGTGTCCTTCTTTGAGTAAGTGGCCTTAAACTGAACCCAGTATTTGAGGTGTGGCCTCAGCAGTGCTGACTACAGGGGGACAGCCTTCTCTGGAGACTTTCCAAACCCACCTGGGTGCATTCCTGTGCAGACTATTCTGGGTGATCCTGCTTTGGCAGGGGAGTTGGACTGGATGCTCACTGGAGGTCCCTTCCAACCTCTGAAGTTCTGTGATCCTATAATCCCTGTCCTGGTCCTGCTGGTCACACTATTGCTGATCCAGGCCAGGATGCTGGTGGCCTTCTTGGCCACCTGGGCACACACTGGCTCATTTTCAGACAGCTGCCAACCTGCATCCCCAGGTCCTTTTCTGCTGGGCAGTTTCCAGCCACTCTACTCCATGCCTGGAAAGTTCATGGGGTTATTGTGACCCAAGTGCTAAGACCCAGCACTTGGCCTGGTTGCACCTCAGCCCACTGTCCTCAACCTGTCCATGTCCCTCTGCAGAGCCTCCCTACTCTCAAGCAGGTCAACTCTCCCTCCCAGTTTCCTGTCATCTGCAAACTCACTGTGGCTGCCCTTGATCCCCTCAGCTGAACCCAGTACTCAAAGTGTGGCCTCACCACTACTGGGTACAGGGGGGACAAGCACTGCCCTGGTCCTGCTGGTCACACTATTGCTGATCCAGGCCAGGATGATGGTGACCTTCTTGGCCACCTGGGCACACACTGGCTCATCTTCAGCCAGCTGCCAACCAGCATCCCCAGGTCCTTTTCTGCTGGGCAGTTCCAAGCCACTCTGCCCCAAGCCTGGAAAGTTCATGGGGTTGTCACTTGAAAGCAGGACCCAGCACTTGGCCTGATCCCACTGTCCTCAGCCCATTGATTCAGCCTGTCCAGGTCCCTCTGCAGAGCCTCCCTACTCTCAAGCAGGTCAACTCTCCCTCTCAGTTTCCTGTCATCTGCAAACTCACTGTGGGTGCTCTCAATCCCCTCAGCTGAACCCAGCCTCATTGCCCCATGGAAATGAAGGAGAGGCCATGTCAACAGCCCCTTGCCTGAAGTGACAACAGCTTTGGGTGTCAGCTCATCTAAGAACCCACAAGGGATGCAGAGCTGGGGTGAGCCCAGCCTGCCAGTGGCCAGAACAAGCTGTGCTGTGTTGGGGACAAAGGCAGAGTCACTGTGTGGCTGTGTCCTTCCCACGAGGAGGTTCTGCTTCCCCTGGGGTCATGTCAGGATGACTCTCTGGGTGGCTCCATCCATGGGACTGCAGGTCTTGGCAGTTTTGCAGCCTCTCTGCCCCATGGAAAAGAGGTAGAGGCCATGTCAACAGCCTCTTGCCTGAAGTGACAACAGCTTTGGGTGTCAGCTCGTCTAAGAATACACAAGGGATGCAGAGCTGGACTGAACTGTTTGTCAGTGGCCAGAAGAAGCTGTGTTGGGTTTGGGACAGAGGCAGAGTCACTGTGTGGCTGTGTCCTTCCCATGAGGAGGTTCTGCTTCCCCTGGGGCCAAGTCAAGATGTCTCTCTGGGTGGCTCCATCCATGGGTCTGCAGGTGCTGGATGTTTCCAGCCTCTCTGACCTGTGGAAAAGAGGTAGAGGCCATGTCAACAGCCCCTTGCCTGAAGTGACAACAGCTTTGGGTGTCAGCTCATCTAAGAACACACAAGGGATGCAGTGCTGGAGTGAGCCCAGCCTGCCAGTGGCCAGAACAAGCTGTGTTGGGTTGGGGACAAAGGCAGAGTCACTGAGTGGCTGTGTCCTTCCCATGAGGAGGTTCTGCTTCCCCTGAGGCCATGTCAAGATGTCTCTCTGGGTGGCTCCATCCATGGGCCTGCAGGTGGTGGCTGTGCTCACTGGCTTCCCTGTAGCTGTTTCCTTTCCTATGAGCATCCCTTTTGGGTGCTGACAGCAGGGAAGCTGTGGCAGCAGAACAGATTCCCTCCAGCTCTTGAGATTGCCATTTTTGGGAACGGTTCTTCTTGACTTTGGTCTCTTTGAGTCAGCTTTTCCTCCTGACTCACCACGTTCCTCCCTTGCCCCACTCGCAGGGACACCCTTCCATGGCAAGCCTGGACCAGCAGGTCCATCAGGACATGCTCTGGTGCACCCTCAAGGATACAGGTGTTGGCCAGGTGGGTCTGGAGGCCACCAGCCCCAAGCAGCAAGAGTTATAACCAGACAGACATTTCAAGCCACTTGCCTGCACCCAAGGTTTATATCCCAAGCTTGGTATTCTGCAGCTCCTGGAGGGTGTCCACCCACACTGCAGATGATTTCCATATGCAGAGTCCATCCCCACACTCTTCAGCTGTGACCTAGCACAGATCTTTGCACTCAGGGCATCCAACATATCCTGGGAGAGACATCCTTACAGAAAGCTGCAGAGACACAGGATCTCAGGTGGGTCCACAACATGGACAAACAAGGTTTGTACAGAAGAAGGAGAGCTTCTTGGCTCTGGGCACACAGAATTTGATCTCAAGTGGGTCCATAACATGGACAAACAAGGTTTGTACAGAAGAACAAGAGCTTCTTGGCCTTGGGCATGCAGGATTGGATCTCAGGTGGGTCCATAACATGGCAAAACAAGGTTTGTACAGAATCATAGAATGAGTCAGGGTTGGAAGGGACCACAAGGATCATCTAGTTCCAACCCCTCTGCCATGCCCAGGGACACCCTACCCTACATCAGGCTGCTCACAGCCTCATCCAGCCTGGCTACAAACACCTCCAGGGATCTGGCCCTAAACACCTCCCTGGGCAACCCATTCCAGGCTCTCACCACTCTCATGCTGAACCTCCTCATACCCACTTTGAATCTCCCCACCTCCAGCTTTGCTCCATTCCCTCGAGTTCTGTCACTACCTGACAGCCTAAGAAGTCCCTCCCCAGCTTTTCTGTAGGTCCCCTTCAGATCCTGGAAGGCCACAAGAAAGTCACCTGGGAGCCTCCTCTTCTCCAAACTGCACAGCCCCAACTCTTTCAGTCTGTCCTCATAGCAGAGGTGCTGCAGCCCTCTGAGCATCCTCGTGGCCCTTCTCTGGACACACTCCAGCATGTCCACATCCCTCTTGTAACAGGAGCTCCAGACCTGGGTGCAGTACTCCAGGTGGGGTCTCATCAGAGTGGAGCAGAGGGGGAGAATCACCTCCCTTGCCCTGCTGGCCACACTTCTCCTGCTGCAGCCCAGGCTCTGCTTGGCTTTCTGGGCTGCAAGTGCACACTGCTGCCTCATGTTGAGCTTCCCCTCCACCATCACCACCAAGTCCCTCTCCTCAGGGCTTCTCTCCAGCCAGCCCTGCTGTAATGGGTTTGCAGTAACCTGCCCCGCCCACCTTTTAAAACCCCAGCTAAAACTCAGAAAAACACACTGGAAGTTAATAAATGAAGCTTTATATTTACAGCAGTGCAAATATACAAGCAAATATTTACAAGATATAACAGATATTTACAGAAATATACAGTAAAAAAAGGAATACAGAAACCACACCCCTCCTGGAGACCAAAATCCCCAAGAGAGGGAAACCAAACCCCCCTACCACCTTCCCCCTTTCCCCCAGCTTTATCTCACCACTTGATGATGCTGCAGATAAGCTGAAGAGCAGAGAGATTAATGATAGGAGGAAAAATTAGTCGTTTTAGTGATTTAAACTCTGAATTAGTTCAAAGGCAGAGAGACAAAGGAAAGAAGCTGCTGAAGCCTGCACGGACCCAGAGCCAACTGACTGTGCAAGCACACTGGCTTATCTGGATGTTTTGGGAACATTCTCAAAACAATCCTCTTTCTTCTCTCTCAAACTGGGTGAAGTGACACAGTGTGTTTAATTCTCTCTCAAATTCTTCAATTAGCTCAAACCAACACACCTGCCCAGCCTGGATTTGTGCCTGGCATTGCCTCCACCCAGCTGCAGGACCTTGCACTTGGCCTTGTTGAACCTCCTGAGGTTGGCTTGTGCCCACCTCTGCAGCCTTTCCAGGTCCCTCTGGATGCCATCCCTGCCCTCCAGCCTGGCTGCTGCACCACGTGGCACAGCTTGGTGGCGTTGGGCAACTTGGTTGGAGCAGAAGTGGCTTAGTGCTTGGAGAGGAGAAATAGTGAAGGCACTGCTCTAAAAGGATGAGGTAAGTGCTAAGCACTCCCAGATGGAAAGGTGGTGGAGCTCAGATCTCCCCAGCACCCAGGCAATCTGGAAACTCGTGGGATGGGGCAACACCACTCCCACATGGAAAAGCTCCATGAGGCATCTGGAATCCCATCCCACAGGATCACTCACTCCAGGCTTTAGGATGTATTTTAAGAAGAAAGGTAAGGAAAGGGGATTTTTGTTGTTGCTGCTGTTGTTCATTCTCTGGAGATCTCCTTCCTTCCTTCCTTCCTCTCTCTAAATATTGCTCCAAAGCTGGTTTGGGTCCTGCAGCTGCTGGATGAATGCGTTGAGCCCTGTGAGCTCCCCGTGCTGCCAGCATGCCAGGAGCTCAGATGGAGCCTGGAGAGGAGCACTCCTGACGCTGATTGATTCTTGCTCACCATTCTCTCGAGACCAGCTGCAAGGTCCTTATTTGGTGCTGGCTCCAGCAAACTCCTTGGCAAAGGGGACTTCAGCTGCTGGGGAGAGCAGCCCAGATGGGTTTGTACTGGGACAGGGAGGGAGCATGTTCACAGCAAAGATTAAATTAGCCCTTGCCCTGGGTTTCCAGGGATGCCTCCTGTTTTTTCCTCTATTTTCCCCTCCTGCAGGACAAAGCACAGATGGTCTCTCTGCAGCAGATACAGTCCATCCCCATCCCCATCCAGTGCTCTGGCCCTGGAGATGCACTGAGATCACACAATCACAGAATACATCAAGTTGGAAGGGACCCTCAAAGGTCATCTTGTCCAGCCCCTAGGCTGATGGGGGAGGGGGGGATGACAAAGCAAGGGTGAGCTGATGAGGCTTTCAGATGCTTCCCTGGGATGAGCTGATGAAGCCTTAAGATGCTTCCCTGGGATGGGCAGATGAGGCTTTGAGATGCTTCCCTGGGATAAGCTGATGAAGCCTTGAGATGCTTCCCTGGGATGAGCTGATGAGGCTTTGAGATGCTTCCCTGGGATGACCTGACAAGGCTTTAAGATGCTTCCTGGGATAGCTGATGAAGCTTTAAGATGCTTCCTCGGATAAGCTGATGAACCTTTAAGATGCTTCCTCGGATAAGCTGATGAAGCTTTGAGATGCTTCCCTGGGATGACCTGACAAGGCTTTAAGATGCTTCCTGGGATAGCTGATGAAGCTTTAAGATGCTTCCTGGGATAAGCTGATGAAGCTTTAAGATGCTTCCTGGGATGAGCAGATGAGGCCTTAAGATGCTTTCCTGGGATGAGGAGATGAGGCCTTAAGGTGCTTCCCTGGGATGAGCTGATGAGGCTTTGAGATGCTTCCCTGGGATGAGCTGATGAATCCTTGAGATTCTTCCCTGGGAGGATGAGCTTTAACACACTTCCTGAGTGTCTAAACCCCATATCAAGAGTCCTCCAGCAGTTAGGCTTTGGATTAGTTATCCCTGGGATCTGCCCAGCTGGAGGTGAGCGTGAAGTCCCAGGGACAGTTGAGATCTTGTGTCTTGCCCTTGGAACACCATCAGAGACAGGGGACCAGGAGCTCCTTGCCTGCTGTCCCGTGGCTTTAACAACTACAGGGCTCTCTCCCCAGACCCTCTCTCCTCGCCTGATCTCCCTGGGCCTCCAGCCCTGACCCCAACGCTCCGGGGTGACTAATCCCCAGCAGTTAGCCTCGTTGCCCTGCATTTATCTCCTTCCTGCCTTTGTCTCCTCCTGACAGCCTCTCGGAGCAAATAAAGCTTTTAGCCACATTTTCCTGGCTCCGCCGTTCTCCGGCCAGCTTTTGTCCCCCGGAGCCTCCCCCGGGCTGGGTGAAGAGGTTATTCTCCCCTGACACGCGTCGCCTTCCGTCCTCCGTGATCAAACCAGCGACCAAAAATAAAGGACCCCAAAGCAGCGCTGAGGTCACCCCTGAGCAGCGGCTGGGCCAGCTCCGACTAGAGGCGGCGGGGATTTGTCCTTTACATCGAAGGCTGCTGCAGAGCCAGAGGCCTTCCGTGGCTTCAAAAAACAAAACACCCCCAAACCCAACAAACCAAACCCCCCACGATTTTAGGAGCGAGCGGAGGTGGTCAAACGGGGACCGAGTGCCTGCGACCGCCTGCATGGGCACGGGCAAGAGGGGAAACACAGCGCAGCGCATCGGGGAGCTGCCTCCTGCTCTTCCTTGCCCTATCCGCTGGGGAGGTCCGGAGACCTTCCGAGTTTCAGAGGGATGGCAGCTCCCACCGGCAGGCTGGGGCAGGCTCCCACGCCTAAGGAACCAGATTGCTTTCATTTAACTTTCTTTTTTCTTTCTTTTCTTTTCTTTCTTTCTTTCTTTCTTTCTTTCTTTCTTTCTTTCTTTCTTTCTTTCTTTCTTTCTTTCTTTCTTTCTTTCTTTCTTTCTTTCTTTCTTTCTTTCTTTCTTTCTTTCTTTCCTTCTTTCTTTCTTTCTT
>VWZI01010230.1:0-23610 GCA_013396835.1 Psilopogon haemacephalus
GACAGAGGAATCGAGTGCACCCTCAGCAAGTTTGTGGATGACACCCAGCTGTGTGGCACAGTCGACTTGCTGGAGGACAGGGATGCCATTCAGAGGAACCTGGACAGGCTAGAGAGGTGGGCCCAGGCCAACCTCATGAAATTCAACAAGGCCAGGTGTAAGGTCCTGCACCTAGATCGGCACAATCCCAAGCACAAACACAGGCTGGGTGACAAATGGCTGGAGAGCAGCCCTGAGGGAAAGGACCTAGGGGTCTGGGTCGACAAAAAGCTCACCATGAGCCAACAGTGTGTGCATGTGGCCCAGACAGCAACTGTGTCCTTGGCTGCATCAAGAGATGTGTGGCCAGCAGGGCAAGGGAGGAGATTCTCCCCCTTTACTCTGTTCTCAGCAGTTTTCACCTGGAGTACTGTGTGCAGTTCTAGAGCTCCCAGCACAGGAAGGACATGGAACTGTTGGAAAGAGTCCAGAGGAGGGCCACAAAGATGCTTGCAGGACTGGAGCACCTCTGCTATTAGAACAGGCTGAGACAGTTGGGGCTCTTCAGTCTAGTGAAGGCTTTGAGGAGACCTTGTAGTAGCCTTCCAAAATCAGAAATGGGACTACAGGAAGGCTGGAGACATGTACTACATGGTCTTGTAATGACAGGACAAGGGGTAATGGGTTTAAACTGAAAGAGGGGACATTTAATCTAGATGTTAGGAGGAAGTTCTTTATAGTGTGGGTGGTGAGATACTGGATTGGATTGGATTGGATTGGATTGCCCAGGGTTTGTGTGGATGCTTCCTCCGTGGAGGCAGGGAGGCCAGGTTGAATGAGGTCTTGAGCAACCTGTTCTACTGGGAGGTGTCCCTGCCATTGGCAGGGGGTTGGAACTGGATGATCTTTGAGATCCCTTCCAACATAAACCATTCCACGATTCTACGATTCTACTATTTCCAGAGAATCAGTATGAGAATTTAAAAAGTGTTTTGGGGGAGAAAAAAATTAAGATCGTGAATTATTGTATGGTTTGTTCTATCATCTTCCCAGAATATCTTGCAACTAGAGACTAAATTTATAGGAGAAAATCCTGTGCTCTTGAAAATTACGTAGTTTGCCTTTTTGTCATAAGCAGCATATTAATACGCCTGACTATGTGCATATACATGCAAAGACACACAGACACAGAAAAAGAAAGAGACAGATTCCTTTAGTATTTATGGGGTTTGCATTTAATTTTCTACTAAGAAACTCTCCTGGATAAAGCTGGCAAAAATGTGCTTTCTCACATACCTAATTCTGTTGACACTGAGTTTCAGAAAACTCCCAAGAATCTTCCCTTGTTTTTAGTTACTTTTCTTTCCCTTGCAACTGAGGCCTGTCTTTCTGCTGCATTCTTCTCTCAACAAGGATTCTGCATAAGCTTCAGGCACCCAGCTCAGTACTATGCTGTACTTGCACCTCTCAGTATTTTGAACCTGTTCTTTCCAAGCATATGCAACTGCTCATAGGTGGAATTGTGTCCTCTTTCTAGCTGACCCAATCCCTTTTTCTACTTTTAAAATTCTATGTTTCTATAAGAAAAGTAAATTTTTTTTAAAAATCAAACTGTTAGCAACCATCATAAGAATGTAGCAATGCAGTAAAACTGCTGAATTGGAAATTGAATCAGTTGCACCCTGTAACTAAGGAAATTCTGTATGGTGTTGCAGTAATTGGAAGTTAAAAAATGTATTCTATGCTGAAACAGTGTTTTTCCTCCCTTTTGTAGCTCACATGAAATTATGCAATTCTTCCAAGATATATACTAGGCAGTGTGACATATTTTAATTTTGTTAGCAAACTCTGCCTTAACACAATTCAGAGAAAGTAGTGCTTTAGAAACAGCAGTAACAAATGCTGTGGTACAGAGGACGTAACTCAAAGAGTTTTTTTAACCAGATGATTTTGGCATTGCCAAAATAATTAATGTCTAGTGAAAGAATCCCCATGAAAGTATGTGTCCTACTAGAAATGTAGTGCTATATCAGTTCTGCATTATATCACAAGGAGATGATATGTATTTTTCTTTGAAATGCCTATTCATCTTTGTATTTCCTTCTTACAACAGTCTTAAATACATTCTATATACTCAAAATAGAAAAAAACCCCAACCAAAACCAAACATATAATAAGTATTTTTCTCTTCTGTGGTAAATGTTCAGTCTGTACTGTCACCCATATTATTTGTAACAGTGTGGTAGCATAGCACCACACAAAGTTTTTTTGCTAGTAGAACATACTTAAAAGAAAAGGCAAAACTTACTGTGAAGAATAGGAAAGTTTTATGCAGCTTCTTAACACACTAATGTCCGTTTCCAGAGATATATCTCCTGTGAACTTGCTACTGAGAAAAGTTACTGTGTATTCATCCTTGACAAACTCCTGACAGGCTTTCTTTAAAGGGCATACAACTATAAGAGTTTGATAGATCTAGGCAATATAAACCTGAGTTTTGGAGATATCTTGTGCATGTGTAGCTGCATTGTAAAGGTAGCTAAGGTAGAGCTTATATACAGCAGTGAAATGTCATTGCTAACCTCTTCCAGTGATGTCTAAGTAACAGAAAATCCCAAATGTTTTCTCTACTCATATATAAAGATAACATATGAACTAATGGCTAACGTTAACTGTTTTGATGATTATCTGAACATAATTTCATAGCATTTTTAGTCACAGAGTGGGAAGTTAGGACTAACACAAATATGTCTGTTTTTATGAATAAATTCTGCAATACATCAACAGACCATTTTCTTTTGCTCTGACAGTAGACATTTAAACTAACAAGCAAACTACTTTGTATATCTTACAAATACTAATTTAGTAAATGAAAATGAAACATACAGCCAATTCCATCATGGTAAGTGCAATGTGCCTTGAATCCTCTGGACTGCTAAAATTTTAGGTAGATTATTTTCTCTTTTAGTTTTTTTTTGTCCCACTGTCTTCAATGCAACCAAAGCACCAGTATTTGTGTGTCTTAGCGTTAGAAGCTTTTCCTGAAAGCCTGTCCTTACAATCACAGTTTAGAATAAACAAGTTATCTTTTTCTACTTCCTTAGTCTTGGGCTGTCTTCTGACTTGAAACCTCTTTATTTTGAAACAGCTACTACATTTCCAGGTTAAACTGTTATGAAACATATGAAGATAGATATATTTTATATTTACACTGTAGAGGTTCTCAGATACATGATGCTGGAGGCTGTCCATTGTTAAACAGTTAAAAAAAAAATACTTAGTACCTTTAAATTAGAATAAAAGAAGGAAATTGTATTAAGTGACATGTTGATAAAATTAGGAAATGATGGAATATGGTGAAAATAAGCACAAGTTCTGAAAAAAGTAATGTCCTTGTGGTTGATACCTCTTCATAATCCATCCCAATATTTGAAGCTGATCACTGACAGAGGAAAAGAAAGCAAGTACAGTAAGTCATGTTCTGCAATAGCTGTCCACATGGCATTGTATACCTACATCAATAAATCCTTGAAGGAGAATAAAAATCATTTTAAAACTTACCTTTATTCCCTAATGATCTCTCCTTTGTTCACAAACTTAAATATTTAGGATTATACACAAAGAAGAGTGTTTAAAAGATAGAAAACGCAGAGTTACTAGGTCTAGGAAGAATAGTGAAAATAAAATATGTTTAAAGAATAATTGTACAATAGTAAGGAACTCAAGATGCAGTGAGTTCAGCTATGATGGATAGAGTTTTTTGAAAAGCTTTTCCATCTGAAAAAAGCAACTTCTTTTTAATAGAAGCATGCCAGATGGTTTAGCAGAACATCCATTAGTCAATCTGATAGCAGACTGTAATTTACTGCCTGTGATGCTAATGATAGTGCCTAGATCTATGAAAAAGGTCTGAATCATTTTTATACAGAAGCTTGGTGGGCACTGAATTCCTATACAAGAAGAGGAGAGGAAGAACTCTTGAGATTGATGGTGTGCATTTTTCTGTTCTTTCATGAGGTTCTATGGCAAATGTTATTTCATTGTACTAGATTCAATCAACCAATTTACAGATTAACAGGTTGCAATGTGAAAAAGTAGCTACCAGCATGTGTCAATCAATGATTTAAGAAAATATTTGTGCATATGTTGAATTACATTAATAAAGATTAAATCATTGAGGCTTAATTAGCTAAAAGAAGAATTCGGTGTCTTTACATCAGGCTTCTGAACATTGTCACTTGTTATTTGCTTAGCCCCATGTCTATTTTACAGCTGAACAATAGCAGTGAAAAAATACTTGTGGGGGAAGAAATACTCATTGAGTGATTCTGTGAGTGGGAGACATGCACATATAAGCATATCTTTTCTGCTGCTCCCTAGAAAATGAAAGAATCTACCCAGCTTTACACATTGAAAATAGTAAAATATAACGAAAGCTAAACTTTGTAGCACTTTGCAACTTGGCAAATCATTGCAAAATAACACAAATATATTCCGGTACTCATCAGTACTAAGGTAAAGAGTCTTTCTTTTGCAGAAGTTTAATTCAACATAAAAAATAAACATACTATAAAAAATCAAAGCCTATGTTATTTATCTGTTCCTACATATATGACTTCTATTGAAGTGAATAAACATTGTTCTTACATAACTGATGAGGTAGATCCTCAGATTCTGATTCGATTTTTTTCTTTGATTGGTGGTAAACTCTAATATTCAGTTTAATGTGGAGCTTCACATAATGGTTCACAGCCATGCCATAGAGAAATTTTTATTAATACTACATGTTACCATTGCAAAGGAGTTTACTTAATGAAAGAAGAGTTCAAATTTTTGTTGTCTTAGAGTTCAGATTAAGGTAAATGTTAACTTGGGACAATCTAAGTACTTTCTATTAAAAAACACAAAAGGAAGAATAATAATATAGTTGGAAATTACTTACAAGAAATAATGTATAAAAACTTAGATGTGAAAATGGTAGTTTTGGATGAAGGCTAATATATTTCTGTAAGAAAACCAGGAAAATAGAGGAATAGAAGGAATTACAGCTAGAGGCAAGCTCTCTCACTGAACATCAAATCTGGAAAAGAATGTCATGAGTAGTACTTACTGCAATCAATAATGACTTCTTCAATTTAGATAAAGGAAGAACAGATTAGAGTCTTCATATTACTTCTCCAAGTTGGAACCCAACTGAAAGCCTGAGTTTTGATAGTACTGCTTTTTCTGAACTCTACTAAAAACTGCTTCCTGAAATTTTTACTTAAATATATTATTTCTCTAAATTCTGAAATTAATATAGAATATCTTGGAGAAAAGAGGGTAAAGAAAGAAACTACTCATTAATAAATTAATTGTTCAAGGACAGAAGAGCTCACAAAAAGTGACTGCCAATCAGAAAACAAATACCTGAAAAGTAAAAAAGTTTTATGATTGTGGAGATGGACACAAAAACTAATTGGTATGGAAATGATCCTCTGCTAAAACTCTAGACTAAAGCAACCATAGAAAAGTATTGATTTTATATGAAAAGGGAATGCTTTCCACAGGAAATGGTTCACATCCTTAGTAAAACCAAAATTAATAATAAAAGGGAAGAGCTCATTAGAAGTTGTTCTATCAGTGGGAGGCAAAGTCTTATAAATTTACTATTTCAAATCACTCAGGTTTATCATACACCTTACAAATGCTATAACATTTCTCTGCCAAAGCTCATTCTTCAATGACTTCTATGTTCAAAATCCAAGGATTTTTACTAGTATTTATCATTTGATTGAATTGTATGAATGGAAAACAAAATATTTTTTCAGTTAAAACTGTTAAGTAGCTCGATAGTCTCAATGAAGATGAGCTCCAACAGCCACACGCGTGAAGAGATTACTTCAATATTTTTTTGTTAATCTTTAGCCACTAAGCAGTTGCAAACCCAGTGTTAGTACTAGACCAGGAGCTATGCACTTCATCATAGCCCAATAGTCTAAATTATTGATTATTGATTTAATACAAGGTACCATAATGAATGGATTATGATTGTACTATGTGTTTTTGTATAAACAAGTTCCACAACCTTTTTCTTCACCTTGCTCCCATCTTGTTCAGTCAGTAGTAGTCAATCTGAAGCTGCAATTGATTTTTCAATTAAATAGAATTATTTCATCTTTATAAAAGTGAGTCATTCAAAAATGACTTCAAAAAGTGAGTTATTTGGTGCCACAGTGTGTGTGATACTTGGTCTGTGATTCCTTTCACACATTATTTGTGCTTGCCTTTAAAAGAAGAATGAATGTATAATACAGTGTTTTGCTCTCAGTGGAATGGCTCTAACATTCTCTGTGTTATATAACAGCTAACATCATGAATCCTGACCTACATCACAGATTTAATAATAAAACTCAGTTCTGCCAATTGTACGTATGAACAGCCTGATTATAGTCAATACAATTATTTAGATTGAATTTATGCATAAATGTTTGGTGAATGAGTCATATATTGCAAATCTTATTGAACAGAAATCTCACAAAGCTCTCTACTTTTGTTGCTGCCCTGATTGACCACTATCAGTTTAAAAATCACATTAAAAAAATATAACAGAGTCAAGGCTAAGGCATTTCTATTTCACCTATATGAGCGAAATTCTAAGAGAAGGACTTCTGTCATAAGTCCAGTTTTTACTTAAAGAGAAACATAAAATACTTGAGGTCAGTCTGAAGGTCACATTTGTAAACTGATGCAGATCTTTAAAGCCCTGAAGCAAGTTGCCTATACAGAGCTTCTTGTACTTGAATGCTTATCTTTCTTCCTCACTGCTGATGTGTGATATCTAATTATTTTCTGTCCGTTCTGTGAAATACAATACCATTATATGGAGATGCTGGACATCATAATCTGATATCAACCCAATAAAGGTCCGTAAGATGCTTTTTAACCACTCTAAGTAAAAGAATTACTACTCAATGAGATCCCATGTGTGTTTTCATAGCCTATTGCCTACAGGACCTCGATGGAGTAGTACAGACAGTTGCTATTGAACAAAGAGATTATAGAATTAAAGGTATGGCCACAGAGTCCCTTTAGAGTATCTACTGACAGCAAGTAGAAAAAGGTGGACAATTTATGACCATAGGATAAGAAAAGGTATCTTCCTTTACATATAAAAATTTATCTTATGATAATATTTTAGACCTTTTTTCCATAGAAATAATTTTATCTTGTCTTAAGATGGCAATATTTCTTCATACCATGGTGAATATTCAGAATTTTTTCATAGTGATTAGACTGGGATTACAGCTTGACTTTAGAAAAATAAAATGTATCTGATTTTTACTCCATAACCTTATGAAATACTACAGGAAGAATCTACCTGTTCACTTTGATCTTCATTTTTTTATTGTTTACATTAATTCAATTTCTTCACAAAAGCCATCTTTTAATATCAAGGCATCTTTAGCTGGCTTTGAAAGTATATTCTAATAGAATTTTCTCAGATAACCTTTAACAGTTTAAACAGGTTAAATTTTAATGTCATTTATGTTGGAAAGGTGTTCAAAATATTATACTATTAAATATTTAATGACATCATTATGGAAAATTTAGCTATTTCCATACAAGACTCAGGACGCCAGAGGTATCATTACACACTAGTTCTTGAATTGTTAAACAGGTCTTCTGAGATTTGCACTCTTTCCCAATTTTTAATAATATGGTTTAGTTTGCTGCTAACTTTGCAAAATACAGTATTCTTGCACAGCTGTGATTGTTAATTAAAAACTCTCCTGTGCATGTGAATGGGTTTCAGGGTGATGTTTTTGTACATGTGGATATCATTTAGAAATAATTGGAGTATTCGAGTATTTGTGTATCCATAAAAATAATGTGTGTCAATGTCTACAGTCAGTCCTAACTGTTGCACAGAACTATAAGAAAATAATACTTACGTATAAGTGTCTTCAGTGGCTTATATTTATAATGTTGCTGTCACTGAAAGAATTAAGCTATGATTCTTGTCAATCAGTAGTCACTTAACTCCAGTGAAATACTTATTTTTAAAATATCTGTAGACTGTTTATCAAGAAAAAATATTTATATTGTATGTGACTGAGTATTTTAAGAAAACTTTCCTATTTTCAATAGCAGGTGGAAATTGGCAAGCTGTTAACAGAAATCTATATAAGAACTCATCTATGTTATATGCTACCCTCCATTTCCTTTGAAGTGAAGGAATATGAAAACATTTATAATGTAGGAATGTAAGTTAAGAATGCATTCTTACTGAAGTAGCATTAACAATAGCACAATAAGAAACAGAAGCCTTATACATTACAGTGATTATTAGACAAGAAGGCATATCTCATCACAATGCATCCTTTCAAAAATGCTGAATTGTCTAGGTTCTACATAACTATGTTGAATCAGAACTCATATGTAGTATTTGTAAGACAAGATAGATAACTCCTTTCAAATGGTTATCTTCCAAATTTACAAAAAATACTACTACTACTACTACTACTAATAATAATAATAACGTGTAGATTATTTTTTAGGTAATTTCTCCTATTTATTGATTCTTTTAGTTTAATCCATTGCTAAAAAATGTAGTTGTTTCCCTCACAACTCTAAAAAACCCCCAAAACAACCAAAATTTAAAAATGCTTCAATTAATTGAGGAAGTCTTAAAATAAAACATTGAAAATTATATAGAAGAAAATATGTATCACAGGATTAGGGAAATTCTAGTTGCTTACAAACATTATATTCCCCTTTTCATATTTAATTCTGAGAAGTGAACTTTATTCAAATGTGTCCTGATATAGGCACAAATTCTGCCCAGAGTTGGTTCACTTCCTGATGTTCCCTCCCCACTCTGTGGTAAGGTCCAGGCAGAGTAGCAGGGGACAGACCACGTGGTTTTGGAACCAGGAAGTCCTGGGCCACATGGACAGGTCACACAGATGACCTGGGCTGTCTCCTAGGGTGTTAGGACCCGCCCCTGGGCACGGGACTTTTGAACTGATTGGCCAGACAATGGATGCTAAGTGCGTACTGGTCAGTTCCATGCTTCCTAATGAGGTATTTGAGTGGGTGCAATCGGCCGTTAGGCTCTCTCTCTCTCCACCCCCGTGAGGAACACACGTCTCCGCACCCTGTCCAGCAGCGGCCACGTGTTTTGCAGACAGCAGCAGCAGTGGCATCACAGCGTTTTGCAAAGCAGCAAAGGCAAAGCTTTCTTTTCCATTTCTTTCCTTCGGGACAAGCTCCTTCTCTTTCTCTTTCCTCAGGACCAGGTCTTTATCTAGCGCGTGTTTGTGAGTGTTTTCACCTGCGGTTAGGATTGCTTTTGTTATTAGGCTCTCTGTTTCCTAAGTTCTGACTGTTTAAACTGTTTGATTTGGTGTTTTAAGCGATTTTGTGTAGTTATTCTTGCCAACCAAACATCCAAATGAACCTAGGGAAATATTGCCGGAACCCCTGCAATTATTAACAGCAATAAAAATTAATAATCGCAACAAAATGTAAACAAAGCTTGCAGATTTAAGTAAGTAAATAAATAAAACAGTAGTTCTTCAAGTGTTGCCAAGTAATATATAAAAAATAATAATATATTATCAACTGTAAATATAAACAGAGGCCTAAACAGTCTCCAAAATAATCCATTTCTGTCTGAGAAATACTGGAATAAGAGACAAACTATTTTTTTGTACATTTTACATTAACACCCCAACTATTTGCATTGCTTATACTGTTGCATAGCATCAAGGACTTTAAAAATAATTTTGTATCTTTTCCTCACAAAACCCTTGTGAATACAGAAATGGAACAACTTAATCTCCTCAGAAGAAAATGTAATTGGGAATGTACTTTGCTAACCACCAGCATGTTTGCATGGGAATATATATAATTCAGAAATGGACGGCATGGGCAAAAGTGAACACACTTGTCTCTAAACTTAGTGCAGCTTTCAGTACTGAATATCTGATAAACCCATACAAATAGTCAAGATCATAGAAAGTATATGTGGTATACAGAAGGACTAAATATATCATCAAAACCAATTGCTTTATCAAGCAATTGTTTTATCAAAACCAATTGCTTTATCAAATATGTATCTAAGCTAAAACTGCATTCCTGTGTTGTAGAAGAGATGACAACAATCTTTAGAACTTTTTCATGGTTTTCTTTCCCTGAAAGAATTCAATCTGAAACATGGCTTTCTCTTACTTCCTTTAGGACAGTGCTGTGCAGATTAGAATTTTTGCCTGAAAGGTTTGGTATAAAGCTGCAAAAGATAAAAACATTAAATCTCTTATTACAGCAGCTGGATCTGAAATGTTTCTACTGGAATGTGTTAGCAGTGGCAGAAGCATTTACTCTTGTAAATATGTAACATATTTGGTAAATTAATAGGAATTCCCTAATCAGAATAATTTACAAGTAAAACATGCAATCATTCCTTCCTCAGGGGCAAAGATTTAATAAAGACAATATCCGCATGACTTTGTTAGTGATTAAGGTGTGCTTGTTTGGGGATTTGTTGCTTTTCTTTATGTAAGTAACCAACACAAATGTCCATGTTAACTTATGCATTTTATGCCAAAATTGCCAGAGCATAAATGAGAAATTTGAGGGCTAACAAAGAAAGAAAATTTAGCTTGGAAATTCACTATCCTTTGTTAATTCAGGCTTCAGTTGTACAGCTGCTGTAATAGTTTCATTATATACATTCACAAAACACCATAAGCAATATACTGTCTGATGGTAAAGCAATGAAGCACCATAAACAAAATACTGTCTGAGAATGCATGAGAACAAAATGACGGCTTTGCTGATGTGTAAAACAGAAATATGATTTATGATTTGCAGTGCTTGCAGAGGAAATTAAACGCCAAATGAGCGATCAAGGTTATACTTCCAAAATTTGAGGACAGATGTTAAATTATTAGTTACCCTAGAAAAAAGCATTTGCTACTCTTGAGCATGTAGCAAAACCAGATATATGTAGGATTCCAGTTCATGTATTGCATTGAAAGCTGATGAGGAAAACAAAGCCATAGAGTCTCCTGACAATAAATATAAAAGTATAAATGAACTGGGACAACCTGGGAAGAAGTCTGAGACTGGGCAGGAGACTAGCTTATGAAGAAACTCTCTTTTTTCCATGTTTGCTCTACCATCCAATGAAACACAGTAATAGTTTTTTGGTTTTTGGTTTTGTTTTTTTTTTTTTTTTTAAGAGCAATGTAAACAGAGTATGTTAGACTGAGCCCACTGCACGATAATATTAAATTTTCAGTACTCTGCTACAGTTTTTGTTTTATTTATAAAAAATATTTCTGATATTTAAATTATTAAAAGCAGTAGAAACAAATTCAAAGGTATTTCCTTTTGACATTTTAGATAGATAGGAAAATTCTGCAGATGTAAAGAAAAGTAATATAGTTTTTTGGATAGTGATTCTCAATTTTTTATCAAGTCCACAGGGAAAATTGCAATTGCTCCCAGCCTGTTCTTCAGATGTTGATATACATCTGAAGTGTTGTAAAAAACTATTTCATCAGAACCCTTAAGCAAGAAATTTCACCATGCTTTTACAATAATACTACCCAAGCCCAAAAAACCTACCAAAGAAATGTGTGTGTTCATTTAGACATATTTTTAGTTTAATGAACTAGAAAATTCCATTTTCTCTAAGAAACACATAAGTAAAACAGTGTGATTTCTGATATTTTCCAAATGTGTAAGATTGTTTTATCAACAATCAGTTGCTAAACTGTATTCTCACTTAGTGATGGAGAGTGACAGCACTAAGAGTTCTAATTTCAGTTCTTTTTCTCCCAGTATTGATCTTTCTGCTGTCATTGTTATGAGACTCTGCTGTAAATCCACACCAAGTCTAAAACTGAATCACAGAATTGTTGGAAAGGAGCTTCAAGATCATAGAGTCCAACCTATCACCTTCTAATTAACTAAACCATGGGACTAAGTGCCCATTTTAATGTAAGGGTAATTAATTGATGTAAGACATTATTTTTTCAACATTAATAGTGTTTATTAATTTTAATATTCAAAACACTCACCACTCCTGACCACTAATTGTAGTAATAATCAGGTTCTTTGCATGATCATGGAAAGCATTACATAAAGGAATAACTAGATCTAGGAATAACTAGCAAAATATAAACATTTAAACCCAATTGAACTGGAAAAGAAGGTTCCTGTGGTCAATATACCACTTGCCCATTAGATGTACTCAGGAAGCTCCTTTCTGCTTATGGCAGAAGGCAACTGGTAAATTACAAAAGACTTTAAGTATTTGCTCACAAAATATTATTTCCCGACTCACAGGACACAGAGTACACAAATGCTTTCAGGGAATTCTGTCAATTGTCTTGCTGGCTACTGAGGCTTCTGATTATTCCCAGGCTTCACAAACGGAAAGACAGCAGATGATCTCTGACCCAGTCTTGGTTTGTCTGGATGATCTGTGTACCTCCAGGACTTCCTATCTTGGCAGGAGACATTCAGGTGTAGGCAGGATGTCTTGCGATGTGCAGTCTCAGTGTGGATGTCACACTGGCTATGCAGGCCTATTGCATGGAGGTGTTTAAAGCCATTTCCTGGTAAACTTGAAGCAAGCATGTTTCCAGACTGTTCTGCAGAGCTGACTTACAGCTTAGCAAAGCATAATGCTATAAAGCATATCAGGATCACTGCCAGAAGCAGAGCATAGCAGCAGACAGCAGCAAGCGTGGATACAATGGCAGAGCACATTATGTTACCTGCTCATCTCTTTTTATACATACAGCCCTAGACTAATGGGCCTTTGGACACTGAATAGCCAATCAGAATGGCAGTTACCCAAGCTTGACCATATTAGGTGAAGCCTAGGCTTGCCTTACTGAAATTTGAGAAAAACATAGGCCTTGCACAAGGCAGGCACAAGCCAAGTGTATACACTTTGTTCACCACAGGATGTAAACAGGAGCAAGACATGTCTGGGCAAGCCAGGGTCCTTAGAATCAGTGGCTCCAGCTTCTTTTGTCCTCTTTCCTGTGGTTGCCTCTTTCCTGTGGTTGTCTCTTCCCAAAACAGGAGGGTGAGCAGAAAAACTTGTCTGGGCAAACCAGGAGATATATAAGCCTTTTTTTGCCTATCAGACCTACCTCAGCACTCATCCGACCTCCTTTTAAACACCTCCAGGGATCGTGACTTCACCACCTCCCTGGGCAGCCCATTCCAATAGCATATCACTCTTTCTGTGAAGAACTTCCTAACATCCAGCCTAAACCTGCTCTGGTGCAGCTTGAGACTGTGTCCTCTTGTTCTGTCATTGCCTGAGAGAAAAGACCAAGCCCCACCTGGCTACCACCTCCCTTCAGCTAGTTGTAAAGAGCAATAAAGTCTCCCCTGAGCCTCCTCTTCTCCAGGCTGAACCCCAGTACTGGTAGCAGATACAACTAACACATTAAACAGCTTCATACTGCATCATAATAATTTCTTGAATTACCACTGATATTTTGTTTGTTGAGTACTTATTGTAGATACAGGATGCTGCTTGGATCTGCATAAGTGTATATGGTTTAAGAGTTGCCTTCTGAGACCTGTGTCTTTACCATCATGCTGCATTTGGGGCTAACATTGGGAGAGTTCTGTTGCTAAGAAAGGAAAGTCTTATCATTGGGTCATTCGATAGTAAACTTCCCATCCATAGTACCAAAAAATAAATTTCAGAATTTTGGGGACTACATGCTACAAATTTCAAGTACCAGCAACATTGCTAAAATAGTTTCTGCTGCCCTGTCCTCACAGTCCACCAGGATGGTTGGGTAAACTCCAATTTCATAGCTTTAAATTCTACTATGTTGCTTTACTTTAGCCCTGCCAAGAACTGACAAACAACAAACATTAATAACATAAAACAAGGACAGCTTCCAGAATGTAGCACTGTCTCCCAGCCAACCAGAAATAATAGAAAGCATTACTCTGGAATGCTGTTCTGCCTTATGTAAACCTTAAACTAAATTAATGAGCTACTTTTTGTTCTTTCCATACAGGATATTAGACCATTCCTGCAATATCTTTTCTTTTGTCTTCAAGTATAATTACTCTTTCTAGTGTAGTGCTTCAGTCTGCCATTCTTCATCAAGAACAGTTTTTTTCAAGCAGTTTTAACTATTCTTGTGATAGTGTCAGTCTTACGTGAGATAAAGACAAAGCAGAGCTTATATGTTATCATTATAATGTGGCCACTTGACTGAATGCCACTTGAATAGTTCTTTTACTCCCTGCATGTAGACATTCAATACGACAGCCTCAAATCATAGATCTCACTTCAGAGTCCTACAGAAGAGTCTAGTGGTAGAAATGCAATTCCGCATTCCCATACTCTTCTCCTCTAGACAAGCAAGGTTCAAACTGCTTTTTACTATTTCCCAAGGTCTTTGACATCTCTTTCAGACAATTCGTAAGTACAACTTGAACAAAATTGTGAGGCATAGGTCATCTGTGATCATCTAGAATTGTCTTAGTGTGTTTTATGCTCTTATAGAAATTTGTTACACAGGAAAATAAACCTTTTTTTTTTTTTTTTTTTTTTTTTTTTTTTGGTGCNTTAGTTCGCACTGGAAAAGAGGGACACAAGAAGAGGGAAAGCAGCATCCTTTTTTGGGTTGAATGATCAACTGTTTGAAGAGGGATTTTGCTGGCAGTTTAGGGAACCGAAATAGCTGTCTGAGAAATCTTCTCCATCCCATTCAGTAAAGATGTGCACTGAAGATTCTGTCAGCACCAGGTCTGTCAGCAGCAGGTTTACTGGCTGATGTGGGAAAGATTTTTGAGGTCTTAAGTTATAGCCAAAGAACATAGAATTCTTCATGTTTCATTATATGTCTGTACAAACCTCCTTTTTTCATCTGTTTGAATCCACACAATGTGCTGCTTTGCTTCATAAAGTATTGCCAGCATTTAAAAGCCAAGTGTACAGAAACCACAATAGCAACTGCATACAAATTGTTTCTTGATTTGCAGTATCATATTTCTGTGACATAACACAGTTTCTTCGTCACTACATGTTTTGTGATAGAATTTTTTTCCTCTTACAATAAACTGAGGGCCACTTCTTCAGCTTGAATTTATTTCTGTACAATTTGGAACAAGAAGGATTAATTATAATCTCAAAATCATCAGGAGTCACCTAGTTTCAGCTGGTCTTTATTAAATGCTTGCATTTTATTAAAAAAAAAAAAGAGCAACAACACCTACAGTAATTTAAAGATATGAATTATATATCTTATATGAGGTAGAGAGTAAGTATAGTATATGATTATGCAGAACTTTATACCCCTACTAGTATTTAAATTATTTAATATTTTACTGGAGATATCTACACTTAAAAATTGCAAAACCGAAGACACTAAACATGTCTAACACATATCATGTAGACCATTTGTCAGTTTAAGGTCTGAAGGTAATTTGAAGCAGGTAGTGAATTTATATCTGAGGTATGAAATAGATATTTAAAGTGACATCTTAAGGCACAGTTAATGAGATTGTCTTATGTAAGGCTATCTGGTAATATGATCATCTCTAATGAGATTACTCTGAAGTAATCCCTTCACAAATTAAATTAATGAAAGATATACATTCACAATGGAAGAATACAGGACTAAAATGTGCTCAAAATACTTTAAGGTTAGTATCAAAGGACTTTTCGATCTCTCTTAGGGTTAGGTTATTATGTATATAATAATGTGTTGCACTAAATCAAAGGAGGCAAAAAAGGAGGAGGGGGACCCAAAGGAAATAAAATATTGCCAAGAAGAGTTTACTGTATTTGTGAGTATCACATGTCTTTTGAAAATGATAACCAATTAAAAAGAAAATAGTTCCTGCCTAGAGACCAGTACTGGATATGTGTTATGAGAATCAAAAAGAATACTCAAAGTTAGAATTGAATCTACTGAGCTGAAGAAGCACAAGGGGAAATGATTTCCCAGTCTGCTGAAAGTCAAGCTTGTAAGGAAGAAAAATGTGTAAGTATCAAAAAGTATGTTGCGAAGAGAGGTTCACTTCTATCAATCCGAAATGGAGGTAGGTAAGAAATTTAGAATGGAAGATTAATTTGATGAGAAGAGAAAACAGATAAAGATAATTACTAGTTTAAACCTTTTATCTGTATGCTGTTGGCTATCATGAAAGACAAACTTGGCTATAAGTAGCTTCTTTCAGCAACTGATTGTTGTGATATTAGGAACTGTAGAGGATATCAGGCATGATGTGGTAGGAATTTTGTGAAGATCTTGTGTATTGATAAACCCAAAAGGGTCATTAGGAGACAGCATAAAGTGTACCTTTTGTATATTTTCTGTAAAGGTATTCATTGATGTACTTTATTATCATATAAGCAGAAACCAGCATAATGTGAATATCCTGTCTTGCCTGCAGTTCTGCATTACTGGGAAATGCTGTTTTCATGAAATAACTCCAGAAAAGCATTTATATTTTGTTGGGTAATGCTTATTTTTGCCTCTTTCTCTCAGACTGGTCCAGAAAATCTTGCTACTAAAGATTTTTTTCTCCTAATAGCAGAAGCATTTATCCAGAAATTGAATTAATATAACCTTCCCTTGAAGGATCTGAAATATCATTTCATCTGGCTTTAAACAACTTAAATCTAAGCATCGATCCATAGCATGTAGCCATATGTTATCTATATCATATATTCTGACAGAATATTTTGATTCATAGGGTGGAGATTACCTTCTCCTTATCTTCCCCCCAGCTACGACAGAACCCATGCCCTTCCCTATTCAGGCAGAAGTGACTGTAGTAGCTAGGATGTGTTCTCTGGCAATCTGTTCAGGAATCTCTTTGTGTAGTTGTCATCACCTCATCTTTTCAATACATTTATCTTAGGTCCTCTGATTACTGCTTGATCAGAGAACATTGGTAATGCATAAAACCAGAAGATCTTAAAAGTTCCAAAGCAAAATAAAAAGTAGTTAATAAAAGCAGCAGAGTGTGGCAGTAGAAAATAATATCTAGGAGACAGAACCTTTTTATATGCCAGTTTCCATAGCATTCAGTCATTCTAAAGGGCAGGCAGAAAAGGCTAACCACAACACTGCAGTTTGGGAAGCAGAGGATACTGTTCTCCACATGAGGTGAAAGATTAAGTGGAAACAAAGCTGTGAAATCTGATGGTGTCTCTGAGATTTGACTTCTCCAAGTGGACAAGGGAATTTAAACTTTTTGCCATCGTGAAACAAGGCAGAAGGCAAATGGCATTGCTTTCACACATTTGCATTTGGTAAAAGGATGACAAAAGGATACTAAACAGATTTTACCACATAACAGTGACACCAGAGAGGAAATATTAAAGTCAGTGGAAGAATTATAGTGAAAACAGAAACAGTTTTTAGCACTTCACATTAATGCCATCCTCGTCCTGTGGACTTACTGCCTGTCAAAGCACATTAGATGTGCTCCTGGAATGTGTCTTTCAGCTAATTTTTTTTTTTTTTTTTTTCAGAAGAATCCTCTGCATGTGCTCTGTGACTACTGGGTGATGCGAGACAAAGCACAGTTAAGTGGAATGGTGGGGAGATTAGATTCAAAACTGCCCTCCTGACCTCAGTTAAACATTAATGTAGACACATCCCTAATAGCTGATGAGGAATGACCAGTTAGGTTAGTTCTTCATCTGATTTTAACACATTAGTAGAAAAGAAAAAAGCACAGCATTACTTCTAGTACAGGCACATGACTGACTCTATCCTCCTCTGCAATTACAGGACTATTCTGAAATTAGTTTTGCCTAAATGGTACATTAAGCAATTTTTAGATCTCTAAAACTGATTTGTAAGCCAATTTTGTATATGATTTTTAAAGAGAATCAGTCAACAATATTAATTTCAATTGAAGCAGAAAGATTATAAGAACCAAGGCAAAACTTGCCATGTCTGTAAAAGGATGTTTACTATGACAGGACTAGGCACACGTTCTGAAACCTATGACATTAATAGTACTTGTCAGTCATAACTCTGTAGATGGTATTTGTATCAAGTTAACTCAGCAGTCTTCAGATCGTGTTCATATTCAGTTCTAGGCTAGGCTACAGAAGTAGTGTGTTCTTTAGAATGTAGTAGAAAATGGTAAGATGTCTCTGCTCAGCTTCCTTTTTTACTGTCTTTTCTATGAGAGTGCAGTAACAGCAGGCATAGTAAGTAGTAACCAGACTTGCCAATTGAGAGCTTTCTCTATTCAAATTATTTCAGCTTGCCACAAAGTAAAGCAATTGCCTATTCCAACTGAATTTTGCCTTCATTTCTGTTCCCTTAGTTATGCAAAAATCTAATAGAAGTGACTATGAAACATAAAATATATCTGTGGATGGAAAAAAAATACAAAAATGTCTTTAGATAGTTATCAAGTATCATTTTCTACTTGTCTGAGAACATCCATATCCAACTTACATCATTTGGAACCTCCAAAAATATGAGCCATCCTGGTATTATATTACTGGGCTAAATACTTAAAAATACCTTTATTCATGTTTGTGGCTATTAATAATTTCCTGCATTTTCAAAGTGGCCAGAAACAGGACTCTATTTCAGTTCTCACTGAGTGTTCCTGAATGCCATGAATGTTGAAATGGCACAGCAGTCTTCACCTGTAAGATTTCTGTATCACAGAATCACAGAACTGTCAGGGTTGGAAGAAACCTCAAAGATCATCTAGTTCCACCCCCTCTGCCATGGGCAGGGACACTTTCCACTAGATCAGGTTCCTCAGAGCCCCATCCACCCTGGCCTTAAAAAATTCCAAGGATGGGGCTTCTACCACCTCTTCAGGCAATCCATTCCAGTGTCTCACCACCCTTATCGTGAAGAACTTATTTCTAATGTCTAACCTAAATCTACCCTCCTCTAGCCTAGATCCATTCCTGCATGTCCTATCACTACCTGACATCCTAAAAAGTCCCACGCCAGCTTTCTTGTATACCCTTTCAGATACTGAAAGGCCACAATAAACTCTCCTTGAAACCTTCTCCTCTCCTGGCAGAATGACCCCAACTTTCTCAGTTTGCCGTCACAGGAGAGGCCTGTGAGAGGCCGTTCTCTGGACACATTCCAGCAGGTTCTATATCTTTCTTGTAAAAGCAGCTACAGAACTGGACACAGTACTCCAGGTGGTGCAAGAGGGAAGAGTTAGTATGTTTTTCTCACTAGGTTACTGAGATATAAGATCCAGGGGAAACAGGGCTTGCAAGTATGCACATGAGCAGTAGGTAAAGATGGTACGCTACAGATTCTAGAATAAGGAGGAGCTCCATTATCCTGCATTCGGCCTTCTGGAATGTCACGGCTATATGTCACAGAACTCTGAACCCATATATGCTGAGAGCCTAGGTGGTTGAGTTGGAATTGTACCATTTAAGACCACCGTGACAGTGCAGTTCTCACTGGGGACGCCTACCTTAAGGAGATGCGTGCCAACCAGGCCTGCAATATACACAGCTGGGCATTTTTGTTGGTCAGTTGGATAGGGTGACTATAACCTGCTCTTTGATCAACAGAGTTACTCGGCATTCCTTGTTATATACCTTTCTTTCTACGATTTTAGTATCTGAGCTATAAAAATTGTAGTTTCCAGTATACCTTCCTCTTTATGATTCTAGTATTTCAGCTATAATAAAGTGTTGAAACTGTACCCAGAAGGGGATACCAATGTGTAAGGGCATTTCCTGGTCCCCAAAGAACTCACAGGTGAAGTCTCACAAGAGTCGTGTAGAGGGGGGAGAATCACCTTCCTTGACCTGCTGGCCACACTTCTCTTGATGCAGTCCAGCATACAGTGGGCTCATAAAAAATTCCATTGTTGTGCATATCATATATTCTCACCTGTGGATCCACCCAAAATGTCATTAACTGATAACAAGTAAATCATGTATCCTGAGTGTGCCAAAAAAATTACACTGTAAATGCAAAATCAAGTAATGTTGTTTTCCACTATAGTTGCAGGTAGCATTCAGGCCTTTAATACATGCTTAGTTAGATGTTCACCCTTGCAGAATGACTTTGTCTTATTCTTCTCTCCACCTCTTTGTACAGGAACTTGCAAGCTCATTTTGAATTGCTGTTCCTAGAAAACATCTGGGAATTTCATTAGACAGAACTAAATCAGAAAGACCACCAGCACACTCAGTAGAGAGTGTATGGCAATTTTTCAGGACATTGGTCATGCAGTGTCCTACCTAAAGAGGTCACCCCACTACAATCCTTCTTGCTCTCTGAATTTCCAAAGCATTTCAATGTTACATTATTCACTTCATCACTCTTGGGGAAAGCTCTGCCTCCCACTGTAGCAAGATTAAGCTCATTCCATAACTGTCTGGACACTACTTTCAGATCTTGGCTGGCTTCCTGCCATCCAGCTATCAAGATGAAGCGTCTGCTGTGCCATTATCTAGTCTTGGCATATGCATTCCTTAAGAAAGGATATTGTGACATAATCAGTGGAGCACAAAAGCCCTTACTGACTTGAGGATCCACAGGGCTATTGCCATCTGTTTATTAATTAGGTGAACTAGGTCCTGATTGTTACATATGGAATGAACCAAGCTGTTGGTGTCTTATTCCACCAGAATGCTGTAGTTTTAAGGAAAATATTTTTAAGAAATAGGAAACAAGTGTCCTTGTCTGAATTTCACAGTAAAATATATCCCAGTGCTTTACATTCAAACTATTCCATTCCCCTAGTAAATGTATTGGATGAGTCCTCTCTCTCTTTCTTGCTGTAAAATCTTTCTTTTATAAGGGAACACCACTATAGGGTATATTGATAGCTTCATATTTTTCCTCAGATTTTCATGTTTTTATTGACCATAATACATCAGTGATTTTGTTTGGATGTTTTTTCTAGTTAGTCAAGACCATCATTGTGTCTCACACAGAGTCTCTGCTGAAACAACCATTCAGCAAGCAAAAAGTAAAAACTCCCCAAGAGCATTTTTTGATATATCTATGTATTATTATATATTCTTTATTTCTTTGAAAGACATGCCTAGAAGAGCAACAAACAAGCTGTGTGTCTCTCCTGGAATGATGTAAAGCTAGCAGTGTGATTTTTGTTAGATTGATTATTATTGAATTTAAATTCCTTATATAAGCACATAATTCCCACAGTTCAGGATATATCGATCTTTTATCTCACACCTTTTGTCCCTTGCAAGAGAGGACAAAAGGTGTGAGGAGCATGTATCTTGGCTCTTCAGTCTTTTTAAGAGCACTCTTTAGTGTAACAAGAGTGGGAAATTCCAGTTGGGTTTTCTTCTCTGCTTCATTGCAGGTCAGACAAAATTTCCATGTGGCCACACAGTGGGTTGGAAGGGACTTTTAAAGATAACCTAGTCCAATCACTTTGCTGTGGGCAGGACCATTTTTTTAGTTACTGAGTGTATCTCTTGCACAGTAAGAGCCTAGGAATTATCACAATATATTTTTTTTAACACATTAAATAGTAAAATATATCCTTACAGCTTCTCATTAGATAAACATATATCTGTATACATCTGTATAATTCCCAAACATCAGGCCTTCCAGTAAAAATATTTCTACCTCTGACAAAATATAAAACAAATACTGCAGAAAACATATATTACTGTCAAAAATGCTAGACAGTACCTTGAGAATAAAGGTAGTTTTAATTTCAATGTAAATGCAATTTGACCTCTAAAAACAGAGTGGTTTAAGATTCTTATAGGTGTTAATTACTACACTGTACTATACAGTACAGGTAAGACAGGTTATTGAACAAACTGATCCATACTGCTACCTATGGAATATTTGTATTTTCAAGATCTGAAGTAGTTCAAGGGACCCTGCAGCAAAACAGAAGGAATATTACAATGCAGCAAGTTTGAACTTTAAACCTCTATGGAAATGAATTATGCATATGGATTGTATGTACACTTTTAAAATTTACAAATAATCTTGTATAATGCTATTTATGATATAGGTGTTGCAACGGATCACTAATGTGAATTAGCACTAGTCTATGGGAGTTAACATTGCTAAGGAAAGAGATGACATGAATAAAGGAGGAAAAGGTAATAGCTCAGCAGAGGTTTTGGGATTTTTTTTCCCTTGCAGCTGGAATAGCACCTATCTGGAAATAAGGGACTTTAAACCAGGGCATAAAAAAAAAATATGCATGCAAATTATCAATAACAAAAACCAGGTGATTGGTTTTGTTTTTTTTTTTCCTGTAGATTTTTGCAATGAGGGAGATCAAATAAATTAAGTATCTCCAGCAGTAATGTGGGTAATGCATTTTGTGGTAAAATGGATGGAACAGAAATACTTGCTTGTGTATAGTTGTCAGTACATTGACAACATGAGGAGTAATAAATCCTTTCAGGATTAACCCTCATCCTCTCATTGCTCTGTTTAGTAGGTGAAAAAGATGTTTTTGCAAAGATTGTTGTACAAGATGCTTGTTCAGCAATTTATTTGTTCTAGTATACATTTCATAAAACATAAATTGTTATTTACATTAATGTGCATCACTGCCTATTTTAATCAGTGAGAGACTCTTCATTTTGTAAAATAACCTTTGTTCAGGCATTACAAGTCATTGTGTAGAAGGAATAATGGCTGAAGCATCCACAGTGTACCAACGCATTTTTTTCAGTAAGAACATGACACTGACTCCTTTTCTTATGGTGGAGTTACTTACCTGCAGATTGTGTCATATTTGATCATATATTTCTCATTTGTAACTCAACAACAATCAGCATGGAGAATCAGCATGACCTCACCAAGGGCAGATCCTGCCTAACAAACCTGGTGGCATTCTAAGAACAGGTCACAACATTAATAGATGAGGGGCAAGCAACTGATGTCATTTACCTGGACCTGAGCAAAGCCTTTGACACAGTCCCGCACCTCATCCTGGTCTCCAAGATGGTGAAACATAGGTTTGATGGGTGGACCACCAGATGGATAAAGAACTGGCATGATGGCCGCACCCAAAGAGTGGTTGTCAATGGATCCATGTCCATGTGGAGACAAGTGACAAGAAGAGTCCTTCAGGGATCAGTCCTGGGACCAGTCTTGTTCAACATCTTTATGGGCAACATGGACAGAGGCATTGAGCGCACCCTCAGTAAGTTTGCTGATGACACCAAGCTGTATGGTACAGCAGACATGCTGGAGGGCAGGGATGGCATCCAGAGTGACCTGTATAGGCTGGAGAGGTGGGCACAAGCTAACCTCATGAAGTTCAACAAGGCCAAGTGCAAAGTCCTGCATCTGGGTTGAGGCAATCCCAGGCACAAATACAGGCTGGGCAGTGACTGTCTGGAGAGCAGCCCTAAGGAGAGAGACTTGGGGGTGCTGGTGGATGAGAAGCTCCACATGAGCCAGCAATGTGCACTTACAGCCCAGAAAGACAAGCAGATCCTGGGCTGCATCAGGAGAAGTGTTGCCAGCAGGTGGAGGGAGGTGATTCTCCCCCTCTACTCTGCCCAGGTGAGACCTCACCTGGAGTACTGCATCCAGTGCTGGAGCCTCTATTACAAGAGGGATGTGGACATGCTGAAGGTGTCCAGAGCAGGGCCACAAGGATGATCAGAGG